>JAGVVM010006636.1:0-21030 GCA_019149425.1 Psidium friedrichsthalianum
ACCCTGCTCTCTCTCTCTCTCTCTCTCTCTCTCTCTCTCTCTCTTTTTCACTGTTATTTTTCAGTAAATAATATAAGTAGCAATAAAACGATTTAAAAAAGTAAGAATGAATAATGAAATTCACTGTTCATCAAAAGCAATAATATCTAATATAAGTCATGCAATTATAATTCACAAAAAATAGAGGAGGTGAGACAAATAAGATTAATTTTTTTAACAGTTGTTAAAACTGATTTCAAAATCGGTTCGGTTCCTACAGGTAATTGGAATCGAGAATTGGCTTTGGCTAACCGGTTCCAAAATTTAGAACACGGTTCCCCGAAAATATTTTTCGGTGGTTCGATCAGGGTTTCGACTATACCCTATCCGTTGCATATTTCTATTCTCAATTTGCTGTTATTCCTTACAATTCACATAAAAATTATTTTGCAAGCAAATTCTCTTTTGCATGGCAGACTTGCAGTAAGATAAAGGAAAAATGAGAAGGGCAGCCCCTTCGGACTCTCACCTCTCTCCTTTTCTCCCTAAAATCAGCTAAACCATGATTCCAGTTTCCGTGGGAAAAAACCTTCTTGAAATTTTAACAATCTAGTGTTGCTACAAATTCTACTTGGGGTGGGATTTCCAAGTGGCAAAATTTAAATGATTAAAATTAAATACATAAATTGGATTTTTTTTATAAAAAAATTACATACAGGATAACAAGCGACGCGTGAGAGTTTTACTTACTCGAGGGACAAGAAGACCCACCCTTAAAGATTTTCTTTGATATAACTGTCCCAGTGTGTAATTCATGCATTTCCTTTGGGATTTGGCCGAAGAAATATAAGAGAAAACATTTTTAATTGCACAACATAAATGAACTAAACAAAATATTTCAAAGTTCATATTCCACGATCTTTTCATACCGTAATAAAATAACCATACCCACGAGTTTGCTTTTCCACATTTCTTTAGTTATGAATGATGATCGAGGTTAATTGATTTTGAGCTTTTTCTCAGTTCTCACCGCGAAGCTTTTCCACATGCAAAAAGCGGAACCTCTTGCGTCACGGTCTACCTTTTTTGATTTCGGTGCTTCTTCCTCTTTCGCTTTGCTAAAAGGGTCACTTTAGTCGCGAAGGTGCGATTGTCAATACGAGAGAGCGATTCAACTTTTGTTTGCTGTGCCCTAGTGTGTAACGATGGGGGTGACGGCGACGACCGCCGTTCACCGCTCTCCTCCTCGGCCGGCACGTATTTGCCACGCGTTACTATGTTTCGGTATTTAATAACCCCGACATAGGTACGGCGATTGAATGGGATAAAGCTAGTACATGCGAAATAGTCTTGTCTGGACATATCAGGAGCTGCAGCTGGTAATGGGTGTCAACCGGGTCGGACATCAAAATGACTTCGGTCCCCCATGAACCCTGAACATGATAGTTATGGTACTCCTTGGGTTGTCCGAACTGGAACCCAACCGAAAAAGTAGATGGAGGTCGGGTCAAGATATCTTCTCCTCCTCCAATTTTTATTTTTTTCTCCAGTTAAGGCCTATTTCTGGTCTGCTGTCATTTGTTTTTTTTGGGGTGACCCGCTGATCCATTCATATATGGAAGGAGAAACGCCAACCTTTCGGCATAAATGCAAATCTAAGTCCTTGCTTTTGCTTCTTGGGAAAATTCTTCCGACTCTACTCCGTTCATGCACCAGCAAAGAAACGAATGCAGAACAAAACAAGTTCATTGCTCCCACCCATCACAAGCGGGATCAAACTGTGGAACTATGATTCCTGCATACAAAATTTGCGGCTTCCCGATATCATCAACCTCGCCAAAGGGAGACGACTTCGGAGCCATGTCCACATAAGTGAAGGGAGAAACAGTGGCCTGTACTTTTCTCTTTGAGGTCCGCACAGTACAAGAGCCCTTTGAGATTAGATTTCGCTCTGGAGCAACTTTAGAGCTCTATATTCTGCATCCATAGTCAAGTTCGACAGGTGATCCAGATACACAAGGAAAAGAAGCATCCGTATTCCCAGGCAACGAAACAACTCCAACCCCCATTTGCAGATGGTACAAGACACTTCAGTTGGGAATACTTGATACGTAAAACTAGGAGAGCATTAACCTAATTACATGGGGTGGGCTCTGCTTCTGCTCAGGCTCGGTTGCAAATATCTTTAGCCTAAGAGGCTTTGAGGAAATGCAAATGACGTTTGGTAAAAAATTCTTTTGAAAAGTAACTTTGGGCTATACAGTGCTTGGCAAAAAAAAAATTGTAAAGGCATTAATTCTTTTTTTAATTAAAATAAATCAAACCTAGGGCTCAAGCCGTTGGCGCCAGATTCAACGGACCTTGCTGGGTCGCGTGACCTAGGTAACCTCGCCGAGGTTGGTGCGGCCTCGACAGCCAACGAGACTAGATTTGGCCAGTGAGGTCTCGTGATCGCCCTTGCACAAAGAAGATACATAGTAACAATGAGGGGCAAAATTGGCATTTGGAAGACTTGATGAGGGTAATTTTGAAGGAAAAAAAGTAGAAAGTCCTAGGACAATATTTGGCCAAATGTTGGAAGCTTAATATTGGTCCATATCAACATTGAGCTTTCAATCTTCTCAAGGCTAGCAATTGGTCAAATGCCTATTGAAAAGGCTTACCAAACAACCCAGCATTTCCTCAAGGGCTATGGCCCGACACCTCTTGAGAAAATTGAACCAAACGCACCTTGTCTAGGGGAGGAGACATCCAAAGCAGTGAAAATCTTGCTATGATTTGTGAAAAATGTTTTAAAAAAAGGTCGTGTATCGCTTGAAATAATTAGCCAACGAATAAATTAATAATTTATTTCTAAATATTTTTGTGGATGGTGAAAATATTTTTCATTAATTCATTTTTTCAAGCGTTTTAGGCAATCATTCTTAGGATTTTTTTTAATCATTCATTTTGTAAAACAAATGGAGCCGAGAGGCACTTGAAGAGATAGTTGATCCGAAGGGCAACCTGAGACTGGTTGGAAAGTGACACGGATCATAAGTTCCATGTCCCCTTACTGTACTCTCACACCCTTGTGAGTGAAGCTTAATGGTGTCGTCATAGCGAGTGAGCGATGCCGAGGGGAAGATACAATTGTTCGTGGGAGTAGCGTCAGGGTGGTTTATATTAGAAGTTTAGGTTAAAATAAATATACCCATAGGACCATCGACGGAGACGAGCATAACACTTTAGGTATCACAACTAGTTTCGGCTTGCCATAGCCTCATCAGGAGAGCGACACCAGCCCCCAATCAATTTGTACACAGAAGGCCAATGTCGCCTTCAGAGCTTAGCTGGACGTGATACGATCTAATACGGAAGAGCTACTCACCTTACCGTTTTGTGGGACAACACGAGAAGGAAAGATGACCTGGCGTTCTTGGCTCGCCAAGCGTTTGCACGGGTGGATTCCGCTGCTGAAATCTGCCGGTGCGTGACAAAAGTCTCTAAGTTTCTAGTGGGCAGTTGGTTCTCACATTTGCCAGGTGGCCTCAGTGAAACCACCGATCAAACGCGAAAAAAGAGAGACATCTCATCAAGATCACTGATGGCAACAACGCACATCAATAACTAAATAGATAGCAAAGAGAATCGAGTTTAACACGCACAAATTTCTGCCTCCATCTCTAATCTAGATAAGTCAATATCGAGTTCAGCTCCACGAGAACTGTTCATTAAATTCACAACGAAAATGAGACCTGAACTGACATTGTAATATAGCAACAGTAAATACTACAAAGGTACCTTTCAAACTGACTGAAGTATCAAGCTATTCTCATTCCTCCATGGTGCATAGTCCATCTTGAACGCATATAAGAGCCTTCATCACGCGAACTCCGGTGCCAAAATGTCTTGAGCAATGGAAAAGAGAATAGATATATCGAAACGTTTATATTTCCTGGATTCAAGATATCAAAGTTTGAGGCCATAAGTTTTGCATGTTTCGATCAAATACTTAATTCAAGCGGTCTCTTCTTTATTCATCTTTCCTTGGTTCACAGTTCAGCAAGAAAGAAGCACCGCCACTTCCTTTGCCTCCTCTTCGCTCGTCCCCTCCCCCACACTCGCCCCACAGGGCGGCGGAGGAGGAGGAATTGGGTTGGGATTCCGACCCAACAAGTGCGACGAAGTCAAAGCGCACAATTTGTTGCTCAGTTCTCTCACCACAACCCTTCGTTTCTTATTCTTCTCTTTGTTTCACGGTGAAGCAAGCAAGAGAAGATAGGAAGCCAATGAAGCATCATCACTCTGATTTCCTTGCCTCCTCCTCCTCATCTCTCTCCATGCTCGCGCGCTCTTACAATTCACAAATTCTTGATCCTTCTCGAGATGGGTTTCTCCGTCACTTAATCCCTCCACGGCCTTTTCCTCTGTTAGTTTCTCCCACTTGGGGTCTTCTTTTTGGGTGCTCTGTTTCTTCATATGGGAATTCGAGTTTCGCTATGGGTGGTGGTCGTCGCCGTCTCTTGACTCTGCCTCCAAGCGCAGGTCCTGCGCTCTCAAGAGGACCTTGTATGCAATTCGAGCGATTCCAAAGCATTACTAGACTTGATGAGCGACTTTGAGTCCCGGTCGACGGTTGGGGACTCAACGCTGTTGAGAAGCAATAAACTTTGGAGGAAAAAATTCTTTTGTATTTTCATGATTTTCGTCTGCTTTTACAAGGCTATACTTTTATCTATATATATATAGGTAACAAAGCTAATCTCAAAGACCTATTAATCAAGAGATAAATATTGAAAGATATTAAACAAGAATCTCTAATTGATAGCTCATGTTGACATTCCCCCTCAAGTGGGTAAGAAGATATCTTTGATATCTAGCTTGACAACTGAGCTCTGAAACACTTGACTCGACATAGCTTTTTTAAGAATGTCCGCCAATTGATCTTCAGACTTGACGAATGGAAACCTTACCACCTTAGCATCCAAGTTCTGCTTGACAAAATGCCTATCCACCTCAATATGCTTAGTGCGGTCATGTTGAACTGGATTATGAGAAATCTCAATTGTAGCTTTATTATCGCAAAATAGCTTCATCTCAGATTTCGGTGGAAAACCAAGCTCTGTCATCAACCTCTTGAGCCATAGCAACTCGCACAGCCCTTTAGCAACCCCTCGAAATTCTGCTTCGGTACTCGACAAGGCTATCACTTTCTATTTCTTACTTCTCCATGTCACAAAATTTCCTCCCACAAATGTGAAGTAACCCAATGTAGACCTCCTATAAGAGATACTACCTACCCAATCTGCATCTGTAAATCCTGCCACCTCGAGATGACCATTCTTCACAAAGAACAATCCTTTTCCTAGGGCTGATTTCAAGTAGCGTAGAATCCGAACCACAGCATTCATATATGCTCTTCACTCGGAGCATGCATGAATTGACTTACCACCCCTACAGCATATGCAATATCAGGACGAGTGTGTGACAAATATATCAGTTTCCCTGCTAACCTTTGGTATCTATTCTTATTGGTAGGTACCTAATCAGAAACTTCTCTCAGTCTATGGTTCTGGACTATAAGGTATCAGCAGGCTTACATTCTAACATTCCAACCTCAGTTAATAAATCCAACACTTATTTTTGGTGAGATAAGAAAATACTTGCCTTTGACCTGGCCACTTCAATTCCAAGAAATACTTCAGGTTTCCCAAATTTTTCATCTCTAACTCATTTGCCAGTCTTTTTTGGAGATCCGAAATTTCTTCAAGGTCATCCCTTGTGATGATCATGTCATCCACATAGATGATCAAAGCTATTACTTTGCCTTGTCGTTGTCTTAGGAATAGCGTATGATCCGAATTACTTTGAGTGTACCCATGTTTCTTTATTGCCGAGCTAAAACGACCAAACCACGCAATGGGCGACTGCTTCAATCCATATAATGACCGCTCAAGTTTGCATACCACATTCGACTAATTTGCATACGCATATCCTAGGGAATTTTCATGTAAATTTCTTCCTCCAAATCTCCATGAAGAAATGCGTTCCTCACATCAAACTGTTACAAAGGCCAATCCAGATTCAATGCAAGAGACATTAGCATACGTACTGTATCCAGCTTTGTAACTGGAGAAAATATTTCTTGGTAGTCTACGCCATAGGTCTGGGTATATCCCTTTACTACCAGTCATGCTTTGTACCTCTCACGGATCCATCTACTTTATATTTGATAGTGAAGACCCACTTATATCGTACTGCTCTCTTCTCCTTCGGCAACTCTACCAGTCTCCAAGTCTTATTCCTCTGCAAACTTCTATCTCTTCTTTCATCGTTTGAACCCACTTATGATCCCTCAAAGCTTCTTATACTCCAATTTAATACTTTCACAAGACTATACTTTTACCTATATATACAGAGAACAAATCTAATCTCAAAGACCTATTAATCAAGAGATAAACATAAAAAGATATTAAATAAGAATCTCTAATTGACAGTTCAGGTTGACAAACGCCTCCCCCAATTGTTGCGACTGACCGGCATAGTGTGCAGCTCTGGGTCTTCTCTAGGCCTGAGCAACGGTCCCCTGGCTTAGTGGAGTTGGTCCTCGCAAGCAAGAAGCTTGCGGGCACTCTCTCGGAGTCACTCGGCAAGTTGGACCAGTTCCTCAATCTTTCTCGCCACCTCCTCGCGAGCACATTCCCTGAATCTCTCCTCCACCTCCCTAATTTGCAGGTCCTCCGATCTCAGCTACAATGAATGATCCGGATCGGTCCCGAGAGCACTAATTTGCCCTCGCTCTGTGTTTTCAGCATCTACAAAAATCTTTTTAGTGGGTCTCTGCCCATGAGGATATGCGCAAACTCGACCCGCATTCAGGTGATTAATCTGGCTGTCAATTATTTCTTGGAAGTTATCCCCGCCGGGATTTGGCAATTGTAGCTCCTTGCAGAACCCTTTTTTAGCCACGAATTGTCTCTCGGGTGAATCAGTGAAGACATCTTCACTCTGGGTCGGTTGGTCCAGTCAAGCCTTCAGGGAACTCATTTTCAGGGCCGCTCAGCAGCGGGATCAGTAATCTGAGGGAACTGGTTCGGCTGGATATTTCGACAAACGGATTCTCCTGGTCAATCCCGGATATGTTCATAACATGAAGAAGCTGTACTTCATAGCCCAGACCAATGGCTTCGCGGGCTCCATCCCGTCTTCCTTGTCCATTTGCCGTCACTTATGTTTCCAATTTGAGGAACAACTCGCTGACCAGTAGGATAGGTCTTAATTGCTCGGCATTGATCAGTCTGTTGTCCCTGGATTTAGCTACGTACAAATTCAGCAGTCCTGTCCCTGAAAATTTGCCCAATTGCCGGCAGCTGCAGATCGTGACCTTGCATGGAACAAGTTCACAACTCCAAAACCTCAGAGCTTCAAGAACTTCTCTAACCTTGTTTACGTGTCAATCTCGAATTCAAGCCTATCGAACCTCTCGTATGCACTCGGGATCCTTCAGCACTGTAAAAATTTGACAGTTTTGGTTCTCCCTCAGAATTACTTAAGACGAAGAATTGCCCGGCGATGCAAGTTTGAGTTTTGTAATGCTTAAGGTTCTTATTATCGCGTAAGGTCGACTGAGAGGTTCAATGCCCAATGAGTGCATGGATGCACCCGTTTGCACTTGCTGGACTCGTCCTAGAACAGTTTGGGGGGAATGATCCTGTCATGGATCGGCAACTTCCAATCTCTCTTTTATCTGGACTTATCGAACAACGACACATTTGTGGGCGAGATCCCAAAAGAGATCACCAGATTGCCTAGCCTCATCCGGAAGAATATGTCCATGGCGGAACCTTCTTCAGAATTTCCGCTCTTCATGAAGAGGGATGTGACTGTGAGGGGACTGCAGTACAATCAAGTTACAAGCTTTCCGCCGACTCTGGATCTCGGATGCAACTCTCTCAACGGATCAATCTGGCCGGGGTTTAGGGACATGAAAAATGTTCATATCTTGGATCTCAGGAATAAATTCTTAGCAGGTTCGATCCCAAACTGTATATCCGGAATGACTAGCCTGGAGACTTTCGATCTGTCTTACAACAATCTGTCGGGAAGTATACCTTCCTCATTAGTGCATCTCAACTTTCTGACCAACTTCAGCGTTGCATATAACAATCTGTCCGGGCGGTCCTCGTGAAGGCCAATTCCCAACCTTTCCGAATTCAAGTTTTGAAGGAAACAACCTGTGTGGTGATCATGCTTCCCCCTGCCTGGTGAGTCAAAGTCATCCAGGATCTATTGACGGTAGTGAAAATCATTCTAGATCCGCCGATCATGCCATGGCGACAGAAACCTTGGAATGACCATTGGACTTGCATTCGGAATGGCCATTGAAATAGCATTAGGAACAACCAGGACTGACGATTCGTGTTTCCATGTGATAATCAGATTTTGTGCTCGTGTTAAGTATGTAAGTTACTCTTTATTAGAAGAGGAAATGACATGAATTGTTCTTGAATCAATGTGTAATCTCATCTTGAAACTTTTAACTCGTTTAAGGTGATATTTAAATTATTCCTAAAAGTTCAATGTAATCCTTAAACTTTCAACTTTTTGTACACAAGCATGGCAACCATTTCTGTTATGAACAGAAGTTCGTTTTTATTTATTTATTTGTGGAGAGAAGTAATTTTTTTTGGTTTTTTTTAAATGGATCTAAAATTGCGAGGGATCAGCTTTCTCCTTCACTTCCGTTTTCTTTCTCTTCATTGCGAGGTGGCGAAAGCAACATATTTAGTTGGGGCACCCACTGAAACAACACCAATGGAATTCAGTGAAGGAAAGAGAGAGTTACAAGTAAGAACTAAAAAGGTGCAGAGTAGTGAGGGGAGAGTCCCCTCGTCTAGACTTAAGTCTAATCCATCGTAGCAGAGAATCTCCCTGTGGACTCGATCACGGATCCCACGACATCGCCGGCCGCGATACCATTCGGTTCATGGACTGTGAAACTTTCGACAGGGGAGGGGAGTGATCGGGTGCAGAAAGTCCCACGAAAGTGGGAGGCACGTAAAATTGAAAGTTTTAGGTCCGGCTTTTATTACTTATGTTTTCCTTATTGAATGAGATGAGATAATAACACAATAAATAAGTACTATTTAGTATTAAATCTAGAAGAGGATCCTAAAGATTTTAGTGATGCTACGTCTTCTAGAGATGCTTCCTTTTGGAAGAACCTATAAATGATAAATGAAATCGATTATGTCTACTAATACTGGGTATTAGCAGACTTACCAAAATGATTTAAACTATAATTCTAATGGTTTTATCCAAACTTTTAAGGCTAGATTAGTGACCAAGGGGTATAGGCAAGAAGAAGAACCTATTATTTTGATACATATGCTCTTGTAGCACGTATTACATCTATTCGAGTTCTTTTATTTTAGCATCAATTTATGATCTTTGTTTTCATCAAATGGATGTCAAAACTTCTTTCATAAATGTAGATTTAAATGAGAAAATTTGCATGAAACAAGGAGAGGGTTATTTTTCCCTGAAAATGAAAGGAAAATCTATACATTGATTAAATCCCTTCATGGGCTTAAGGAAGCACCTAAGCAGCGGCATGAAAAATTTGATTTAGTCATATTGCCAACGGTTTCAACGATAATAAGAGTGTATTTATTCTAAATCACTAGACTATGTGTTTTAGTTTGCTTGTATGTGGAAGATATGCTTATTTTTTAAACTAATATGACTGAAATCATTGAGACTAAGAAGTATCCAACTTCCATAGTTAAGATAAAAGATTTGGGTGAAGTAGCTACTATCTTGGGAATTAAAGTTAAAAAAACATAGTGGGGTTACTCTTTGAGCCAAAGTGATTACTTGAAAATATCTCAAATAAATCTAAACATCTTGATTTTTTTAAAAAACTATTCCATTGGATTTTAGTATTAAATTAAATTATAATACTTGTAGAATAGTTGCACAACTTGAATATGCCAGTGCTATAGCTTTAACATATGCGATGCATTGCACTAAACTTGATATTGCTTTATTCGTATGTAAGTTAAGTAGATATACTAGTAAGGAAAAATAATACAAATGGTCCATAAACTTTGGTTCAATGTGCAATGTGATCCATAAATTTTTAATTTGACAAAAATGATCCATGAAGTTTAGTCCAATGTACAATGTGGTCCATGAACTTACAATTTATTCAATGTAGTTCTCGAACTTTTGGAACATGTTTAACTTAGTCTTTAAACTATAAAAATTAATGAAAGGTTATCCCTAAATTTGAATAAATGAAAGGTTAGCATTACACAACTTTCTATAACTTAGGGACTAAGTTGAACATGTTCCAAAAGTTCATGGATTACATTGCACATTGAATCAAAATTCAGAGACCATTTGCGTCATTATCCCCACTAGCAATCCTAGTATAGAATATGGGAATGCCATTACTAGATTTTTTTTTTTAATCTTAAGAGTACTAAAAATATGGAATTATTCTACAATAATTATCCGGATGTATTAGAAGAATACATCGATACTAGTTGGACTACCAGTGTGAGAGATAAACATTTCATTTATGGATAGATCTTCATATCAGGTGGATGTGTTGTATATTGGGCAAGCAAACTTGCATACCTTACTCAATAATGGAATATGAATTTATTGCTTTAGCGGCGTTGGCGAGCAAGAAACAAATATGCGTAGCTTGCTCAATGATGGAATATGAATGATGGAATATGAATTTATTGCCTAGTTTTATGCCTCCTATTTTTATTCACTATGACATTCATGCTACTACATGCTTAGCAAGTGCTTCTAGTAGCACATATAATGGTAAGTCTAGACACATCAGTCTGAGACGTGAGTACATGAGACAATTGATTCAAGATAGTACCATACTAATTGTCTATATGAGGTCAAGCAAGAATTCGGCCGACCCCCTTTACCAAGCTTTTACAAGGAGATGTGGTAAAGATGACCTCAAAAAAAACGGGGCCGAAACCCTTTGGTTAAACCAGTAATGGGAACCCAACTAAATACTAGTATATTACTATTTATTAGGTTTAATGGGTAAAAATAAGTTAGCAAAAATGATTGTTTGATACTGATATTAGCTAATTTGACAAAAAAAAAATATTAACATAAGCTAGGACATGAGAAGTTAGTACCGTCTATTACGTTATTCTAATGTGAGTTATACTCTTAATGAAGTATAACATAAGTGGGTAACGTGTTTATTAGTAATAAAAACATGTGGTAAATACTTTACCTATATGGGCTTAAAAATGGTTCTGCTTCTTACGAAAGTTAGGATTACTTTTTGGAGAGCTTATCAAATAGGAACAAGCACAAGAGCATACTCGTGCTGAGTAAATTATAAAACTTCTCATTGAAATAAGATATTAGTATATGTGTAGTATATCCAATTCTATCATTTAAAGTAATAAGTTTAGAGCTACAACTACTTGTAACTTTGATAGAGTTTTGAAATACTTGCACTAACTAAAGTTTTAACTCTAAAGAGACATTTATGTATTTATATTAATCTCATGAAAATTTTGGCTAGAAATTTTCAAATTTTTATTTTGTGAATTGTTGGCTGTTTGTTGTAAAACAAGCTAACAGGTGCCCTGTAGCAAATCCAAAAATGTGAGTGCATACGTGGGCTAGATTTCGAACTAATCAATAATTATTAATTTTTATTCATTAAAATTTGGATTTATAATTATGAAAATAATAATAACTGCAGTGCCACAAAAGAGTTAAAGTTATCAATTTCGAATATAATAATAATACAATAACCATTGTGCCATAGTGAAACAGTACGACTGTTTACAAAAGAGTTACAATTATTAATATATTTTTTATTTCATTTTTTTACAACCTCTAAAAAGATGTGTTTTCAGACATGAAAAAGCGTCTTCTTTTTGGAATAGCATGAAAAGTTGTGTTCTTTCCGCTATTATATATATTTAAAAATCTGTATAATATCTCATATGAAATCAACTGCCTTTCCATTTTCTTTCAAGAGAAATACAACTATTGTTTCTAATTATTTTCCTTTAAGAGTTCTTGGAGAAATATCAGAATTACTATTTGATATTATTATTTCGAGACTTTATACTATTCTAGAGGACTTTCATCATCAACCATTAGCAACATTGTGAGTCAAGTAATTTTTTTTAAGAGAATGTTATCATGCCTTTAATTCTTATTTCATTTCTTCTTATTCACTAAATTTTCTCAATAATTTTAAGGTATTATTTTGACTCAATGAGTTGCACCTGTTTCGACCATAGGTCAAATCTTGAAAAGAGCCTCCGCCATGCACGAACTCCAGTCATGATGGACTCGGCCAAAACACCATGAACGCGCATGGTAACACTTCTGGAAATGAATTTCTACTCCAAAAGTGCTTGTGGAGTATAAATCCATTTGGTAATGCAATTTATGAAGCAAAATCCTAGTTACGCATCATTACATTTCTACTTCTGAAGTTATTTTTGAGCTAATTCCAAAAGTTAAAAAAGTTACTTCTCTTTCAGGAGTATAAATCTTTCAACATCATATCTCTTTCACATCGGTCACTTTTCATTTTCAACACTTCTCTCTCCCAACCACGCCTCCGCCGTCGCCGCCCGTTGTCGTCAACCGCCGCCCACCGTCGTCGGCCATTGCAAATTGCTGTCGTCCACTGCCCATTACCACCCCTTGCCGATCACAGCTGCCCTCGACGACCACCACCTACCGCTGCCAACCGCTAATCACTACCACCACCGAGTTGCCGTGTCTGATCGCTGGAGTTAAAAATAAATAATAAATTTTTATTTTAAAATTTAATAATATTTTTAATTATAAAAATTGTTTTTAAAAAATAAAAATGAATTAGAAATTTTTCGGCTGCCGATAGTAATTTTTTGTAGAATATTTTGTGCTAATAATGTTCCAAAAGTAGTGATTTTAATCATTACCAAACGAATTTTTTGATCGGAAGTAGAGAAATCAACTTCTAGCAAGAAGTTGATTTTTGAAACAGAAGTGTTGACATACGTGCCCTTGATATCCATGGATTCAAGATATCAAAGTTTTCTTCTTTTTTTTTTGGTAAAAAAATATCAAAGTTGAGGCCGTAAGTTTGACATGTTTCGATCAAACGCTTGCTTCAAGCGGTATTTTCTCTGTTCTTTCCTGGGTTCCCACTGAAGCAAGAAAGAACTTGCCTCCTCTTCAGTGGTCCCCTCCCCCCAGGGCGGCGGAAGAGGAGGAGAAAAAAAGGTTGTCGTTCAGACCCAACAAGCGCGTTTAAGTCAAAGCGCACAATTTCTTCTCTTTGTTTCCCACTGAAGCAAGCAAGCGAAGATAGGAAGCCGATGAAGCACCACCACTTTGATTTCCTTGCCTCCTCTTCTCTCTCTCTCTCCATGCTCGAACGCTCCACAATAAATCTTGATCCTTCTCAAGATGGTTTTCTCCGTCGCTTAATCCCTCCACGGCCCTTTTCCTCTGTTACTTTCTTCATACCGTTTCGGCGATCAATCATAACTGGGTGCTCTGTTTTTTCATATGGGTGTTCGAGATTCGCTGTTGGCGGTCGGCGCCGTCTCTTGGCTTTGCCTCCAAGCGCAGGCCCTGCACTCTCAAGAGTTCCCCCTTGTATGCAATTCGAGCGATGCCAAGGCATTGCTAGACTTGATGAGCAACTTTGAGTCCCCGGTCGACGGTTGGGGACTCAACGCCTCTGCTAATTGCTGCGACTGGCCGGGCGTGGTGTGCAACTCTTCTTCTTCTCTCGGCCTGAGCGACGGTTCCTCTGGCTCAGGCAGAGTGGTGGAGTTGGTCCTCGCGAGCAAGAAGCTTGTGGGCAACCTCTCGGACTCGGTTGGCAAGTTGGACCAGCTGAGATTCCTCAATCTCTCTCACAACCTCCTCGCGAGCACACTCCCTGAATCTCTCCTCCACCTCCCTAATTTGCAGGTCTTCGATCTCAGCCACAATGATTTCTCGGGGCCAGTCCCCGAGCGCGCCAATTTGCCCTGGCTCCGCGTTTTCAACATCTCTGAGAACTCTTTCCATGGTTCTCTGCCCGTGTGGATTTGTGTGAAGTCGACCCGCCTTCAGGTGCTCAACCTAACTGTCAATTATTTCTCTGACGTTATCCCGCCGGGACTCGGCAATTGCAGCTCCTTGCTGCACCTTTCTCTAGCGACGAATAATCTCACGGGTGGGATCAGTGAAGATATCTTCACTTTGGGTCGGTTGTCCAATTAAGCCTCCAGGAGAACTCTTTTTCAGGGCCACTTGGCAGTGGGATCGGAAACCTCACGGAACTGGTTTGGCTGGATATTTCGACAAACGGATTCTCTGGGTCGATCCCGGATGTGTTTCAGGAAATGAGAAGCTGCGGTACTTCAGAGCTCAGACCAATGGCTTCACAGGCTCCATCCCATCTTCCTTGTCCAATTCACCGTCGCTTACGATTCTCAATTTGAGGAACAACTCGCTGACCGGCACAATAGTTCTCAATTGTTCGGCATTGAGTCCTCTGGTGTCTCTGGATTTAGGTTCCAACAATTTCAGTGGTCCTGTCCTGAGGATTTGCCCAATTGCGGCAGCTGCAGAATGTGAACCTTGCCCGAAACAAGTTCACAACTCCAATACCTCAAAGCTTCAAGAACTTCTCCAGCCTTGTGTACCTGTCGATCTCGAATTCGAGCCTAACGAACCTCTCATCTGCACTCGGGATTCTTCAGCACTGCCCCAATTTGACAGTTTTGGTTCTCACTCGTAATTACTTTGACGAAGAATTGCCCGGCGATGCGAGTTTGAGTTTTCCAAAGCTTAAGGTTCTTGTCATGGCAAGTGGTCGACTGAGGGGTTCCATGCCCCAGTGGGTGCGTGGATGCACCCGTTTGCAGTTGCTGGATTTGTCCTGGAACAGTTTGGGTGGGCCGATCCCATCGTGGATCGGTGACTTCCAATCTCTCTTCTATCTGGACTTATCGAAGAACTCGTTTGTGGGCGAGATCCCCAAACAGATTACCAGATTGCCGGCCCTCATCCACAGGAATATGTCAATCTTGGAACCTTCTCCTGATTTTCCCCTGTTCTGGAAGAGGACTATGAACTCAACAGGGCTGCAGTACAGACAATTTACAAGCTTTCCGTCAACCGTGGATCTCGGAGGCAACTCTCTCCATGGACCAATCTGGCCCGAGTTCGGAAATTTGAAAAGTGTCCAAACCTTGGTTCTCAGCGAGAACTTCTTATCAGGTTTAATTCCCGACAGTTTATCCGGAATGACTAGTCTGGAGACTCTGAATCTGTCTTACAACAATCTGTCCGGAAGTATACCTTCCTCGTTAGTGCTTCTCAACTTTCTGGCCAGGTTCAATGTTGCATATAACAATCTGTCCGGGCCGGTTCCTCGCCAAGGCCAATTCCCAACCTTTCCGAATTCGAGTTTTGAAGGAAACAACCTGTGTCGGGATCATGCTTCCCGTTGTCCAGCAACTCAAAGTCATCCTGAATCCACTGATCATAGTCGAAACCATTCTGGATCCGCCAATCATGCCATGAGCGAGAGAAACCTTGGAATGACCATTGGATTTGCATTCGGAACGGCCTTGGAATTGCATTGGGAACAACTAGGACGGGAGATTCGTGTTCACGTGTGATAGTCAGATTTTGTTCTCGTGTTAGGTCAAGTATGTAAGTCCTTCATTTATTAGAAGAGGAAATGGCATGAACAGTTCTTAAATTCAATCACAATGTCGCCTTTGAACTTTTAATTTGTTCAATCTGAACTTTGAACTATTCTTAAGTGTTTGATATAGTCCTTTAACTTTCAATTTGTTCAATATAGTCTCTTAACTTTTCAACAAAGTCAAATAAGTCATTTGGCAATATAATAAGTATGCCTAAGTACGTTATTGCCCATATGTTACAATATGTTTTGATTTCAATCCTTTTGCTAAATATGCCATCTTTTCATTTTCTTTTTGCCATTCGTCTTTATAAATACTACGTTAGTTCCATTTGAGCAAATTCAACTTATATATTCTACAATAGTAAAAGTATAACCCGAGTTAAAGTTGTGGGGGATTGATATTTAAGCTATTTTTATGTCTAAGTGCTTTCATAAGTACATCTAGGAACGATAGAAATATACCTATAGATACACGTACATTAATCTAAATGTGGTTCATTATTTTTTTTTATTGAAAAGACTAAAAGATTTGACCTACTTGCCCCAGAACCTACTTTTAACTTGCCTAGGGGACAAGAAGTTTGACTAATCTAAATTTATTCCTATTTTTTAGATTGATTTATGTATAGATGCTCATAGTTATATAAATCCGACTCTTGTTTCATTTCTTTTTGGATTGATAAAATTTGAACAATCTAATTTTGTTCCTAATTTTTGGATCAACAAAATTTTCAGTCTTTTGTGTTTGGTGTTTTCTCAAAACTAACAACCTGATTTAGATTAATATATGAGTGTATATATGTAGATTAAACCATTCTAATTCGAAAAAATAATTCCAATTAAAATGACTTTTTTTTTTCTATTTCCTAGATGAGTCTTTGAGAATTAGAACGTGTTTGATTACTGCCCAAAATTTGTGTTTGTGGAACACAAATGCATTTGGTAACTACACAAAATTTTTGTTCTCGAGAATAATTTCTCTTCATAATTTTTGTCATTTAAGTCAAATAATTACGGAGTTACTTTGTGAAATTTCATCATACATTTCAAATTAATTGAAGATTAAATTCATATTGATTCTCTTATATTGCATATAACATTTTTTTTCGTACTATTGCATCTAATTAATATGTCCATAGCGAGTCATTTTAAGCTTAACAGAAGAGACCGTATTTGGTTTGTGTGATTTCAATTAGTCTGGTCCTCCCAGGCTTATAACTAATGGCAACTGAGGGAATATTGGATTCGATCTTAGTGTGATTGGTGGCATGTGTATGTGTACATGCAAATGGCAAATCCACCAATCACTGAGGAAGGTAGACCGAAAATCTTATTGAGTAATCAGGAGATGCGTTCGATTCTACGCAATCAGAAAAATCTAGGGTCCGAGGACTAGGTTACGTCTATGTTTCTATTGATGCCCTTTCGCATCGAAGTTGAGTGTTTTCTATATGTGTTTTATACAAGTTTTTAATTCATTTTTAAACCTATGAGGTAAGGCCAATGCTAAATGCTCATGCCGAATGTTTTTGTCTTTTTTCAAATTTTCTAAAACTAGACTAAATTTAAAGTACCTAAACCGAGACAAATTACAACCAATAAAATCAAGTGCACAAACAAGGAATCATGATATTGATAAATCACATTATAAAATTTAATGAAGCCCTAAAGGCTTAGATAAATGTGGCTCGGATTTAATTTCAAAGTTGTTTATGATTTTTCTAAAAAAGAATAAAATATAGCCCCAAATTTATGAATATGATACAAACTAGCTTAATCAAGCTTCTTCTATTTTAGGGATTTTCTGAATTTCTTTAAAGAATTTCTTCCATTTTTTTGAAATTTATTTATTTATTTATTATCTTACATATTCTTCTTTGAAAATGGATCTCGTTTCATTTTAGGTCGAGGTAAAGTGATAAGAGAATTGAAAGAGAGAAGTGAGAGATGCGAGACTGATTCTCAAAAGTGATTCTTTTTTTTTTTTTCAGATCCAACTTTTTTTTTGTTCTTATTTTTGCTTCAAAATTGTTCTCGAGAACATAATTAGAATCAGAATCATTTATGTACCAAATATCATTCTCATCATTTTTTGTTTCATGAAACAAAATCAGAGAATTAGAATTGTTATCGCTAACTAACATTATTATTAAATGAATGTATAGAAACACTTGGACATAAAATAGCTCTAATATCAACTCGATACAAGTCTAAATAATTCTAGTTTTACTATTATAGAGATTGTAAATTAAAATTTACTTAACAGAACTATTGAAATATTGTGAATTACTTATTCGAGTCTATCCCACTTAGCACAAGCTTTGGGGAGACAAGTTAGTAAGGACTGGGAACTAATCATGAAACATCCTCGGTGAAATCTGTTAGGATTCGGTGCATAAACCACAAACGAAATACAGTGTAAAATGAGAAAAAGAAATCGAGACGCAAAGTTTATCCTGGTTTACCCTTAAACTAGGGTACGTCTAAAAGTTGATTTTAATATAATTAGAACCTCGCACCTCCTCTATTACATTCCCAATTATAAGAGAAAAACATAATATATAACAGTAGCTATTCATAAACCCAAGCCCCAACTACAAATAAAAAAATATGGACTCAAACTATAAAAGATTTGTGGCGGCTTGGAGTGCACCCCCATGACCCCCACTAAGGCGGCCACCCTAGACCCCGCGCTTTCCTATCGATGGGGAGTATGAACCACACCCTAACAAAAAGAGGGTATAACAGAAATATTATTTATAAAACCAAAAGGTAATAAAAATCTATCATATTTTTTTTTTTTGTGATTTAGGAAAAGGATTGACAAGAAAACATATTAGAAAAGGATTGACATGAAAACATATTTAAAAAAATCAAGGCAATAATGTAATTATTAAAAGTTGTAGTTAGTACAAAAGAATTTATTCGACTTTGTTGTAGAAAGTTGAGGAGTTGATTGAACAAATTGAAAATTTAGGAAAGACCTAGGCTGATCGAATTAAAAGTCCATCAAAACATTACACACTGAGCCAAAGTTGAAAAAACTTAAGGTGTCCATTTCACTACTAGATATTGGTAAAATTTTAATACTTGGCTTTTTACTGCCCAATTCCTTAAAAATCATCAACTTAAATGCAAACACCCTATAACTAATTCCACCATCTTTTCATCCAATGATGATTTAGGAGTGAATGATAACTATTTTGTTCCAGAGTTATTTCTGGCCAGAACTATTCGTTTCTATTCTCTAAATGAGTTTCTAATAGAGAAAAGTGTTTGATAATAACATAAATTTCTATTCTTGGAACATAAATTTGTTTGTAATAACATAACATTTCTACAGTTGCGTAGTCTTCGGGCCTTAGACAGCGACTGGCGGATGGCAAACGGTCAGTGGCGCGGTTGATGTATCGGGGATGCAAGAGAGGGAGAGGGAGGGAGGGAGGGAGGGAGACCGCGCGCGAGAGAAATGAGTGGAGTGATGGAAGAATTCTTATTTATTATCTGTTCTGACGATAGAAAAGTAGAAAATTTATAATTCTCATTTACTTCCAAATATATTTCTGGACTAAAAATTTGTTTCATAAATAAATAAAAAAATAAAATTGCGTTACCAGATAGATTCCTATTCCAAACTTGTTCCTAGGAATAGAAAAATAAAAATGAGAGAAATAAAATAATTATATGCATGCCCTTAAATATTAAATGTGTCGACTCCAAATATAAATATCTCCACGTCACCTGTCAACTTGGATTTGAGGCACGAATCACCGCCGTTCCAGTTGGCGTCGTTTGCCGTGCTTGAAGCCCCGTCTCACGGCAGTTCCATTCTCGAAGAAGATGATGGCGTTTAGAATGTTCACCGCCCCAAGAGAGCTTCCCCCAGAAACTGCACGAACAGTGTTTTTTCTCCAAGGGGAGCAGGCTAATAATCGACTCCAGCAAAAGCCAGTCTTCGAAGCGAGCTCTTCATCATTAGAGCCGTGATGCGACTCGGGACACGGCTCGCGTTCGGCAGCCACCGAGATGGGTGAATCTTCAGGGCATCGCCGCCCAATTGCTATTCTCTTCGCGAAAAGAAAAGAAAAAAAACCGCCTTCTAAATCTCTTGCAGAGAAAGAAGAAAGAGCATGCGGTATTATACCAAAAAGATCAGAAGTAGTGCCTATTGATTCTGAAATGAACAAAGGCTGAATTGCTTATTGGAGGAGCATATTGTGAACGAAATATTGGTCCATCCACTTAGGACAAGCTCCGGGGAAGACGAGGTTAGTATGGACCGGGAACAAATCCGGAACGTCCTGGGTAAAAAATTGGGTATAACAGAAGGCGAGCTGCAAACAATCAGCAGAAGTAAAACTGAGTACCGTCCTGTCGAACTCGGAGGACTCCATGGTGGGAGATGTGGAAACCGAAATTCTTCCCTGGAAAATAGCCACTTACGTTGAGCGTGCGTCGAAACACATTACCCGCATGAGACAATTTGTTTAAGAGAAAGACCTTACCCGACCTCGGTGTCGACAATCTCTGAAAACAGAGCATTTCTTCCATCTCGAGCTACCAGATCCGAGCTTTAGTGATCGGTGTTGCCGCTTGTTGCCATGCCATGAACAACAACTTGCTGAGATGGACCATTCCCCAAAAACATGGCCCTTCCTTTCTAAATTTGATTGTTTAAATTCCCGGGAACTTCATCAATTTTGTCAAAAGGCTTTATTAATGAAAGATAATCTTTTTCTGACAAAAAAATTGAAATGAGAATACTTTTGTAAGGATTAAAAGTCAATGTGAAAACATTTTAAAAATTTAACAATATATTGTGCTAAAAATTCCACTTAGTGGGATTTTCAAAGTGGCAAAGTTTAAATGATTTAAAAAAAAACATAGTTAGACGAACAAGAAATATTGAAGAATAAAATTACAAGAAACACGTGAAAGTTTACTTGAGAGACTAGAAGACCGTCGTTAAGATTTAATTCAGGCAACGTATATCAAAATGTGAGGAAAAAAAGTACCACAAAAGTCCTAAACCTATCGCATGGTACCAATTTAGTTGCTAAACCTTTCAATTAAACCATTTAGTCCAAAAATATTTTTGCATTGGTACCGATTTTATCTATCCAGCTAATTTTGATTGGAATTGCTAACGTGGACCTCGACAGTGCCATATAAGATGGACGGCGCTAACGCAACGACATTATTTATTATATTTTGTAAAAAAGTATTTTTTTATTATTTTTTCATCTTTTTTATCCTTAAACTTGGCTTTGGCTGGGCTAGGGCGCAGCCTGCGAGATTTGGGCGGAGGGTTGCCTCGTCCGGGCCACACCTAGACCCGGCAAGGGCTGGGTGAG
>JAGVVM010006637.1:0-17862 GCA_019149425.1 Psidium friedrichsthalianum
TCAGAGAGAAGATGGTAGTTGAAGAGGATTCAAGTGCTTGATCCCATGTGTTGTCGCGGGTCCAGCCCATCGGTCGGTGCCAATGAGGCGAAGCGTTGATTTGGATAGCGAGATCTGAAAATGGCTGAAAACTTGGTTGCTTTTGCCATGGAAGTAGAACACACCCCATCTTCTACCAACGAAGCGAGGATCATAGCATGCCAACCTGATTCCATTGCAGTTCGGTTTGTGGTCTGATGAAAAAGCTATCTATGTCAATCATTTTGTGTGAATAAGCTCAGGATTTTTGCCTATGTTTTGGTAATAAAACTCACTTACAAAAGACTTTTTGTCTCTGTAGTCGCTCAAGGAAAACCTAGATTTCAAGTTGGGATCCTAATTCCCAGTCGGGATTATATATAATATACGTTTTCCTGCTTGGGCAGACAAGATATGCGTACCGGTTTATATTTAGGAAAGCTTTATCAGTCAGGTGAGTGCCACATTCTGGACAAATATACATTAACATCTACATGAGTTGATAATTTTAACAAATCTTTGATCATTTCCGTGAAATGAGATGAATAAGCTCATCTTCCAAGAAAACGAACAAATTTCGCTCAGTTGAATCAAAATCGATCAAAAGATAGCACACATCCTTACGTCTGCATTCGGAGCTGCAAGTGTGGCGAGTTACAATTGACGTAACAAGATTTCCTTAGATTAGGGATGTGTGCAAGCTGATTATTCTTGAGAAAGAACTTAAGTCCAGAGCCCGTCAACATATTCAATTAAACCCACCTTCACTCAAGGTTTAAATCAATGAGTAATGAGCCAATTATGATATTTAAGTACTTCAACGCCACATCAATTATCCGATGCGAGATTTTCTTACACAACTCACACATGCATCCTAATACTTGTAAATATAGTGCACCTTAACTGAGTTTCGCGTGACAGCTCTTAGTTGCTGTTCAAATTAAAGTTTAGGTGGCTCTGAAGCATCATTGTTTTCTTTGGCCTAGAGAGGAATGTACTGCTTTGGCGGAAAGGCGAGAGAGAGATTGTCAAACCTAGTTTCACATTCTCTAAAATCGACTAATCTCTATTTTTCTTGGGGGAGCAACATTGACCTAGTCCTGAGTGGCATACTCAACTTCCAGTTTCAAAAAGATACAATACTAGAAGAGGACCATTGGATCACGCATAGATGCTAGATTGAGCATATGACCAGTAAAAGCAAGGCTCACATAGCTTTTACTTGAACTTGCATTTAGATTGATGATAATGGCGTGGTTACTACTCTACAATTCTTCACGACTTCGAGCATTTGAAGTTGAAGTAAATTTCGACGAAATCGGCTAAATTTCTATTATTTTCCAGGCCTAAAATATATGGATTTTTTTTTTTCCAATTCCTAGAATCTATTGTCGCGACAAAAATTTCGATGGTGGAAAATTCTCAGGTTAACAAATTATCAAGTTAATTAGATTGACTAACCTAATACCGGGACTCTCCCAAGCCCTACTGAATCGCAACTTTGATTTTTTTTTGTTCAATGTTTTAAAATTTGGAGTCGCTACTATCATTGTTTGGTAGGTCGATTAGAAACCTAAGTAAATTAGCAGAAGAACTAAATGCCTCTACAACCAGAGATTATGAGTTCGGGGACTTGGTTGCATTAGTTAATTAAAACTAATCCCTTTCAGTACCTCAATCTATAGATATCTAATTTTTGACAAATCAGGTTGGTTTACTCCTCAGGCTCTAGTGAGATGTTCTTTTTTTTTTTTTTTTTTTTTCACTTTTTAGATTGGAATGCATGGAATGGTAATTAGTGTCTGGATAAGTTAAACGTGAATATGCAAATATAGAACATGCGACGTATCATGCAAAGGGGACATTAATCATAAATATGCTAGTATGATATACAACTATTAATATGCAATGTGAATGTAATGTTAACTTAAAA
Source organism: Psidium friedrichsthalianum (assembly GCA_019149425.1). Lineage (NCBI taxonomy): Eukaryota > Viridiplantae > Streptophyta > Magnoliopsida > Myrtales > Myrtaceae > Psidium > Psidium friedrichsthalianum. The sequence goes on from JAGVVM010006637.1 coordinate 1,952, forward strand.
ACGTGTACACATAAATACGGCATACGACGTGGATATCAAATCAGCATGCGAATGACCCTGCGGATGGCATATACGAACGTAAACCTTGTGTACACGACAACGCGAATAAACCATCAAAAATAGGATTGGACAGTCGAAATGGTCTGTTTCCTATTTTGGGTTTTTCTCTGATTTTCTAGAATTTTTCAAGACAATTTGCCTATAAATGGGCAAAATCGTCATTTTGAAAAAGAATGGAAGGAAATTCATCAAAATATGATTGGCTCAGTCGAAACGGTCCTTTCTTATTTGTTTGCGATTTTTTTTTTTCTTTTGTATTTTTTGGTGAATATGCATGAATTAATACATCGAATACGACGTATGTACGTGATATGCGAATACGATTTATGCAGATACGATGACTCAAATACGACATGCAGTTCGAAGCGTACGAATCTGAACTGCATATCACGAACCATCAACCGAATACATGAAATCTTTACACCACTAAGTAGGAGGCAGTGCCTACAGCGATCTGTGGTTCGAATAAAAAAATACAGAAATCGCAATACGAATACGTATGCGGCATGGCAAGTATGCATGAGCTGTACTATATAAAATGCACATGAATGACATTTTTTATATTTTCGAATTAAATAAGACCGACGATGCAAAATATTCTAAATATAAACTCAATATTAAAATATACGATATAAAAAGCCAATATATAAAGGTAAGCATTAAAAATCCCTAAAAACTGAAAGAGAGTGAGCTAACGACTTCTGTACAGTGTTACGACCTTCAGCAGGTGGCTCGGCCTACCGATTCTAGGGTTTGATAATGTACAAATCAACACATAAAATAGAGTACAGAAAGTAGTAAATAAAGAACCTCCAGCAGGGGCTCGGCCTACCATTCTGGGATTCAATGGTGTAGAAACCAACACGCAAGCAGTAAATAAAGAACCTTCAGCAGGTGGCTCGCTCACCAATTTCTGGGGTTTGATAATACGAAAATTAAACTGCAGAAAATAAAATACAGAAAGCAGTAAATAAAGTACCTCTAGCAGGTGGCTTGCCCACCAATTTTTAGGGTTTGATAATACGAAATTAAATTGTAGAAAATAGAATACAGAAAGCAGTAAATAAAGAACCTCTAGCAGGTAACTCCGCTCGCCAATTTTGGGGTTTGATAATACAGAAATCAAAATATAAAGATGAAATACATGAGATCTTTACACCACCAAGTAGGGGGTAGAGCCTATCGCAATCTGGGATTTGATCTTTTAACCGAAAAAATGCAAAAAATGCAAATAATACGAATACGACATGTGGATATGAAGACATACGAATGTGACACGGCATAATCGAAATTTAAATCAATCCATTTAAGCAACAACATTCTCAAAGATTTAATGGTTAGGATCGTTACCTAATTTGACGGATTTGATTGTCGAATTTGGATCTCGTACCACTTTGTGAATCAAGATTGTGGCTCGAACGATGGGGATGAACTTGTGACTTATATTGATCGGTAGAGAAATTAGTGATGGTAACACCTATTTTAAACTCCCACCATCTTCAAAATTCTCTTTTGAAAAAAGTTCTCTCTCTCTCTTTTTTTTTTTCTTTCTCTCTAATTTTTCTTCAATCTCACAAAACTCTCTCAAACATTCAAAATTTTTTCTCAAAAACCTCCCTTTCAAGTTCTCTTCTTCCTCCTTTTATAGCTCACTCATTTATCTCTCATTCTAATTTCTCACTAACTCTTCTTCATCTCCATCTTCCCTTCTTTATTCCTATCTTATTTTTCTTCATCTATTCTTCTATCTCCTCTTCTCCATCTCCTCTTCTTCATATTTCCTTCTCATTCTAATTTCTCCACTAACTCTTCTTTTGGTTATTTACAAATAATTCCTCAAGTGTTAGGTATTTGCACTCTAATCCCTAAAATTTTAAGTATTTGTAATTCAGTCCCTAGAAAAATATTTCTTAAAGTCTAAATCTCCACACAATTTTCGACACACCTCCCCTATACTTGGTCGAAATTCACCTCGTGTCTAGTTCAATTGCTTGTCAAATTTAAGCTCATTCTTGTCGCTGAAAATGCAAAATTCACTAAGACCCTTTTGCAAAGTTGAGTCTTCTGCTCAATTCTTGTCGCTGAAAAGCAAAATTCAACTAAGACCCTTTTGCAAAGTTGAGTCATTATGGGTACAATTGAGCCAAGATGAAATTTAAACTATTAGAGGACAATGTCACAACTTCTAAAAGTGAAAATAAAAATAAAATAAAATGACTCATTATATTTTTTTTAGCCCGATTCGAGATTATGCTCGTGAAGAACACATGACCTCGAATTGTATTTTTCAAATTTACGATGGCCAACATGAAAAGGGATTAAAAGAAAAATATGACTTTTTATTTTTTATTTTTTTTGTGACTCAATGTTATTATTCCGAAGTTTCAAATATTTTGTTTTTTGAAAAATATTAAAAAAATATGAAAATGAAAAAATCACTTTTTGTTCAAAATTGGTTTCCTTAGAACTCAAGTCTTCCAAAGTTGATTTTGTAATTTTATGAATTTTATGAATTTTCATATTAATTTTTTAAAGAGAAAAGTGATTAAAAAGATGTCAAACTAACGGTAATTTAATCGAGGAAAGTATTAAACCTATCAGGTTAAGATAGGTAAATCCATATCAAAGTCAGTAAAATATAAGAAAAATCCTAATTTGCAAACTGTAAAAGGCTTGATAATTTCATACAATTGTGGGTAAGTTACCAAAAGATTTCCTTGAAAAACGCAATACTGGTATTTTTTTTTCTTACCAACAGTATTTTGACGCTTACCAACTCATTTACAAATGTACCAGCATGGAAAAAGTTCCCATCTTCCTCAACGGAACACAGTAGAATCACCCTAGTCTTTGTGTGCTTTTCTTCTAAGATGAACGACTCCTATCATTTTGTAAATTTTGCTCATCTTTTGAGTAGCGTAAGGAACATCTAGCCCTAAGAAGAAGAAATTCTATCTCTGCCCTGTCAACAGCTCTATTGTTAGTCCCAATAGATCTCAACTTGCGTTGCATTCCGTTGAGATATAACGCGGAAACGCTAACTGATTTACAAATATGTCAATGCGAAAATACCAAAGAATAAACGATGAACAATAAAAGGATACCATATATTTACGTAGTTCGGTTCAAATGTCGGTATTTACGTCCACGGAAAGAGCTAGCATAATCCACTGTAATTAGAGAATCAAAGTTACGATCGCTTATACACTCAAGTATTTTCCACATTTAAATTAAGCCCAAAGCAAATCCACGAGCATTATCTCCCGTCTCTCGTAGAAATCTCACTTGAAAATACTCACAGAGAGAAACAATACTCGCCTTGTTTGCTACAGAAACGGCTGAACTAAGAATGCCCTGAACGTTCTTTTTCTTCGTTCTCCATGCGGCTAAGAGTGCGCGTTCAGTTGATGGACTCCTCTGTTTTGGCTTCAATTCGGCTTCTAAGGAAAGGATGGGAAATTTCCTTTTTATTTATTGTCTGTAGGTCGCAAGAAAGCCAAAGGCGTCCACTACGGGCCAAGAGATGATCTTTTTTTTTTTTTTCAATGGAAACAAATCTCCACGTATAAACACACACACACACACATATGTGTGTGTGCGCGCGCCTTCAAAAGGAATTATAATCTACATTAGAATTCTTCGATTTATTTCCTAATAGATTCAGTTTAACAAAACGTTCTACATTCTCTTATTTGGATTGCGTTCCGTAAACGGTTAAAAAGTCGAGGCATAATACTAACACATTTAGCCATAAATTTCATATCTAACCTCATAATGAAGATACAGAGTCCTCATCAGAAGTATAAATTCATGTGCTTGTTCTCTGATTTCAACATTGTCAGAGACCAAAGCAATATGTGTTTTGTCCACTAATAAGATAACGCGTAAATGTCATCCATGTTTTGTGCATGGAAGAAAGAATTATTGAGAAATTGAAATTCGAGAATATTTAAAAAAGAGAAGCTAGTCATAATCAAATAAAAAAGAGAATCTGAGAAATAGGAATCAAAGAAGACACTATCCAAACATAAACACATCATAAAAGTCATCCATGTTCAGAAATGTCAAATGTGCCAAAATATTTGCCATCAAGTCAAACGGATGGTTGAAAATGAAACCAGATCACAATCTCAAAGTTTTCTTAATTTATTCCGGAAAGCAATGGATCCAAAGGAGGATAGAGAGGGCGACATCATCAGGGCTCGGCATCCTGATGAAGTCGACGCAGGTGCGGCAACCGCAGTCCAAGAAACGGCATTTCAGGCAGCCAAAGCACACACATTTAGGGAACCCTTGCAGCGCGGCAATCGACATCCTCTGGACCGTTTGCTAGCAGCACGCTCTTCTGCGTCCTCACAGGTCATCCTGAAACAAGAGAGTTCAAGCAATGAGGAGATGCTTTTCGATGCACGTATCTTTAGCTCTAGGCTTTAGCCTACAGTATAGAGACTGCATATACTTACTTGTCGTGGGGAGGATCACCACACTTCACCTATTATTAGCGACGGCATCGTGATGAGCTCGGCATTCCTTCTTGCTGCGGAGGCGGAATCGCCGCTCCTTCTCGCACCTGGAGCAGCGAACAAACTCGTCGCGGTGGAATTTGAGGCGCGTAGGATGATTTGCTTCGTTGGAAGCCAACTGATAGTAATTCATCAGAGGGGTCTCCTCAAGACGGACCTTGTTCTCACCTATTGTCACCCAAATGTGGCTTTCCAATTCCCACTCTCTCAGAATGCCTCAAACTCATGTGGGGTCAAATTCTCTGGTCATCAGGTAAAGCCATTGTAATAGATCAGCAAGTTAACAACAAACATCAAAAAAAAAATTATTAGGGTTTGCTTTATATACATCGTGGGAAGAAAATGACGACCGACTCCAATAATGATGAGTGGATAGCTAAATTCAAAAAAAAGAAAATTGTATATTTCGCAACGAAGAGCAAATCAATCTTTACGTGAGAGAGAGAGAAGTACACTTGCCTTTCTTGCAACCTAAGCTACAGTTACAGTTGATTTGGAACGGCCATCTTTGTAAACCCTAAGATACCCGCCGGTGTCACCCAGCCATTTGTGGGTGCATCCACATTCTACCTCAACGTAGTCACGTTCTATCCTATATCCCTTCATTTTGGTGATCTCAGGTTCACCAAACATCTCTGCGGGGTATAGTCTCCTAGGAAAAGGGTTTTTCCTTCTGGGCATCCGCACTACCTGCAAATAAATGCACAATTTCACAATTTCCGTGTGTGGTAAAAACAGAATCTAACATATTTGATATGTTCTGGTATGCGTGTAGTGCATATAGACATACACTTGAACATGCATAATAAGCTAGGGTTATACTCATGACAAGTACTGTAGATGGAGCTAGAGACATACGCAACTGAACTATATATTATATATAGATAACATAGGGCAAAGCACAACATTAAACTCTCATTGCTCAAACAAAACTCGTAAAACTTATCTGGAAAATGATGTTGGTATCACTTCCAAAAATTAATAAATGGAAGATGTTATAAAACAATATTTGTCTAAACATTTTCATGGATGGTGAAAATATCTTTTCGCTGGTTTGTTTTTCTATGCGATTGAAATGATTCTTTCCAAGAAAAATACTTCCAAGTTGTTGATTATTCGCAGAAAAATGCACCCTTTTGATGAAATGTTGGATAGGTAATGCAAACATGCATGACTAGCTATCGAACAATCTCTCTTTTTGCTATAAATTTTTTTGTCTTTATGCTCTAAATAATGCATTCTAAAGTTGCGTATATTCCATGGTCAAAGACCCCAGGGAAGCTCTAAACATAGCACGGCATTGTAGAATATCTAACATACAAAAAGAATATCATGGCTCAAGGATTGCAAGAAATATTCAATGCTCTCTTCAGCATTTCGTACTCATGGAGAGCATTAATTTGCCGCTTCCAGGATCCTGTTGCATTGCACAATTATTGCTAACAAGTAAGTAATAGATAATGGCAAAGTCGATCTATCCTACAAGCGAACAACAAGGCTTCATTAACGACTCTTAAGGATTCTCCACATTATTAGCAAATGAGAACCTCTACTTCTCTTATGCCTAAAGAGTGGCAAGACGGTGATTTTCTCCCAGATGGAATTTTAATCAAATGGCATGTCCGCCGTAGTCCTCCAACCATTGAATTTCCTACATCACAATTTTTTCACTTGTAGGCTAATTATCAACAGCTTACCCCAATATCGGAGGACTGATGAGAAAACCCTGACAAGTCCAAGGATCAAATTGGCAGATAAAGCGCAAAATTTTTTAAGGGCTACAAGCACATGAATATAACTTAGAGGCCATCTATCAAGGATTTCTGAGCTATTTGATCTTAGAAAATTTGATCCATATATCTTGGAAGGGTTTTTGTAAAAATTATTTTCATCAAGAAAGAAAATCGGAAAACCCTTGCTCACAACCATTCAAATCATCGCATATACAAAAGTAAACTATGTAAAAGGGTTTTTGGCTTTCGACCAAAAAAAAAGAAAAGAGAGAGAGGGTCTTTCACTCTATCTAGGCAAGAAAGGAACGATATCATCCTTCATCACATAGGATTTTGCCAGATCTACACTGAACTCACCGCAGATCTAGGAAACAATATCAACAGGCACTAAGCTTATCTTCATTTAACTACTCAACGGGAAATGCAAGCACACAAGAGGATCTTCAATGCCATATCATGAAGCAACTTAGATATTATATGTTAGCTAATGACAAATATGAATTGAATTCACTGTAGGAACGAGTGTACCTCTCCCTGTTATTGAGCAGAGTGCTTGGACTTTCTGTGCTAACAATTCGAACCCTAGACGGTCGCTTGAGCATTGTGATTTTAGATACGAAAATTCACGCGTTTAAATGGAAGTTCAAAGGAGGAGGATTTTCAAAAAGAGTTCATGTTTAATTCGCAATTATGAGCGAATCTGCCCAAATTAAACAATTCTTATCCTGTGATTGTGTTACCTAAACACGACATACGAATACCGACAAATATAAATTGACCAAAGTAGAAAAATAATTAAACGTGTCAAGTTTTGACGATGTCAGTTACACACACATATATATGTATATATAAATGGTCGACATAAAAAGGAATAAAAAGGTATGTCTTATGGTAAATCAGACTGGCAACCAGCTGTCAAGGGTGACAATTTTAGGGGCGAACGGTTGTAGGTTCCTTCCAAATTCTACATGAAACTTACCTATCGAAATATGTTCCCCATTTTTTGGATCATGAAATCTACTCTATATATCTTGGAACTTGGAACCTACCATGTTACAGGATCTACCAAGTTTCACATGTAATCTTAATTGAACAATTGCAATGAATAAAAAGGAATAAAAAGGTATGTCTTATCCTGTGGTTGTTTAATTCGAACCCTAGATGGTCGCTTGAGCATTGTGATTTTAGATACGAAAATTCACGTGTTTAAATGGAAGTTCAAAGGAGGAGGATTTTCAAAAAGAGTTCACGCTTAATTCGCAATTATCAGCGAATCTGCCCAAATTAAACAATTCTTATCCTGTGATTGCGTTACCTAAACACGTCATACGAATACCGACAAATATAAATTGACCAAAATAGAGAAATAATTAAACGTGTCAACTTTTGACGGTGTCAATTACACACACACATATATGTATATATAAATGGTCAACATAAAAAGGAATAAAAAGGTATGTCTTATGGTAAATCAGATTGGCAACCAGCTATCAAGGGTGACAATTTTAGGAGTGAACGGTTGTAGCTTCCTTTAAATTCTACATTAAACTTACCTATCGAAATTTGTTCCCCGTTTTTTGGATCATGAAATCTACTCTACATATCTTGGAATCTGGAACCTACCATGTTACAGGATCTACCAAGTTTCACTTGCAATTTTAATTGAACAATTGCAGTGAATTATCATATCCAATAATCATCATTTACTGCTACAGTTTACTGACCCTAAATCATTAGACACACCAAAAATATGAAACATTAGCAAAGTAAAAGTCTCAATGAAATATCTCGAAATGAAAGCTCAAACTAAGGATTTCATATTACACACTCATCATTAGATGTCATAAAATACCGCAGACTCGCATGAAGACATGGAATAAAAAAACACAAAGACTTGTTCAAATCCAAATTATAAGTTCCGCCTCTTAGAACTTGGAACCTACTCATTGAACCGATTTTCTAATTTTTAGAATCTGAAATCTACCTTGGTTCCACTGATCCGGCTCTCGATTTTACCTAAAAACATGCTTACCCTTAAATAATTTGTCATATTAGTGTGTCTATATTTACGACGCTTGCCAATTGATGGAGGGAGTACGCTAGCCTAAATTCACTTTTGGAATGCCCTCTAAAAGTGAGAATGTTGGGCTGGGCTTGTGCCCCTAAAAAGTTCAAGGGGCCAGCCTTTTGGGTGTCATGTCTTTTTTTTTTTTTTTTTCACATTGTTACGTTGAATAACCAGTTTGTTCATGTATTTTAGTTTTATCACAATCAAATTTTAATATCTTATTTTGGTGGTTGATAATTAGATAAGACTATTTTGGCTATAGGACTTTCCGAATGAAGAACTCAAGAGCCAAGACCAAGATTAATAGGTTTTTTTACCATATATTAAGTAGAATAGTAGCAAAAAATGATTAATTTTTAGTGCCATTCAAAGATAGAAAGTTTCAAATATAACCGTGAATATAAGAATAAGAGCAAATTGTAAGCCACAAATTTTTGAAGGAGTGAAGCGAACTATAGTTTTTATTTATTTTTTCTTACCTAAAATATGTTATTAAGCTGACAATAGATTAAAAATAGTCACAATCAATTCTCGATTCAAAATACCTAACGATCCTATCGCAAAACTTTTTGCGGTGAAAAAACGTGGAGGAACAACTCGAATATATGTTTGTCGTTGTTTTATATTTTCAAATTGACTTGTAGTGTCGGTTTTGTTCAATACTTAAAAAAAAAAACTAATCATTTAAGTTAATGTGCAATTGAGAAAGTTAATGTGTCAAATGTATAAAACTCTACTTTTATATACACCTGTAAAACATATATTCAGACACATCCTTATGTTGCCCAACTTATAGGACAGTATATACGGCATTCGCATAATCTTGCTGGGTAATTCTTGTATCAGTATATGGTTTTATGCAATTGATAGTTTGGTGCGGATGTTGACTGGATTGAGGAGGAACAAGATTGAGAGCGGCGAAAGCGAAAGAAGAGAAAGAAAAGAAAAAGAAGTGCTCCAGAAAGGGGAAGAAAAATCTGAAGAAATTTGTCTGTTTTGGTCCGGATCTGTGCATCCTCCCATCCAATGGAGAAACCTAATCCTTTCCATTACTTTCAGACTCTGAAGTCTATCCGTACTTAGGAAAATATTTCGCCTGGAAATTGTAATAATTTGCTGCCATGTCTACAATTTTACACCTCTCCTTTACTTCTTCTTCAACTTTGAGAAGCCTGCTAAATGGTTGTTCCAGACCCAGCTGTCGTCCCTCAATCTCTAGGCCCACCCTTGCTTCACTGCATCGAAACAGCTTCAAATTGAAGCCTTACAGCGAAAAGTTGTCTTTTTTGGAAGTGGAAAGAGTTCAACATGGGATCTTGGAGGAGGAGGAAAAATTGAAGAGGAACACGAGAGTGGTCGTTGTGAGGTTTAACCGAGGTTTCGGCTTTAATGGCGGCGGAGGCGGTGGAGGGAGAGAGAACGGAGCCACCGCGAGGGTTGTGGGTAATCTTGTTTTGGCCATTGGCTTGACTTATCTCTCCATGACTGGACAACTTGGCTGGGTCTTGGATGCAATTGTTTCTATCTGGGTATTGCGCTCTCTCTCTCTCGGTCTCGACACACAGATATGCACCAACAGTTTGTGAAGGATCGATTGTATGTAGGCTTCTGATTTAAATCTCAGCCGTAGATGGAGGGAGTTTAAAATCCATTTTCCAGTTAATTTTTCAGGATATTGCCTGCTAAATTGGAACACTTAGTTGATTCCTTTTCGAAGTAGTTGAATAATTTGAACCGATATTTTTAGTTTATTGGCGTTTGAAGATGAAACTTTTCAATGGCGATTACTAATACATCATGCTTCAGCTCACAGAAAGCATTGAGCAAGATGTTAATATAGTAGCCATGTGTTGCAGTAGATCCTAGTAAATAACGAAATAGCCGCAAGTTTTCTGATTGAGATCACCCGATTAGATAGGCATTTTGCCCCTTTGCGTGGCCATTTCTGGGAATTCGATTCGTAGTAGCTTTACACACTTTTCTTGGTCATGAGTTTAGGATAAAGCTCCATGTTTCTTTCTGCTGTTATATATCTGGTATCTTCACGACTATTTCTTTTCCTCTTAAAGTTGGAGTGATTGGTTGATGCCTTTTGGATCCAGCTTCTTGTCGTGCTGATACCGATTGTTGGTTTGGGGGCATTTCTGTGGTGGGCAGGACGAGATATAGTACAAAGCAGTGTGAGGATTCTCACTATCTACATTTTGTTTTGCGACACTATCTGGTTTTTTACCTCCTGTTGCTCTTTAACTTTTCTTGGTATTACTCTATGGGATATCTAGTGGCATTAAAATTGGCATAACTTTCTCTTTCCCTCTGTCATGAGATCGATAGCCCCGTTGGGAACAATCCTTCTTGTTGTAAGCATCTTGCAAAGACCCTACGATTTCACAGCTCTTGGTATGCATTCGATTATTATGAACCAATTCTCTCTCTTTATACACCAACATCTCCTCATACATAGGCAGCTAGCTGCAATTTTAATTTGCGGGTGTATTGACCCTTCTTTTTCATTTTCTATCTGGTGGTTCAAACATAATTTTCTGAGTATTTGTTGGAACGAGAACTTTCTGCATCCAGAGCAACTGGAACATGTATATGACAGCTCCAATTCACGCCTGCACGGTGAACAGAGTTACATCACATAGATCTGAAGTCTTGGAAGGAAGCTGATTGATATGGCTTTTCGTTTTCTACAATGATGATTTCTTGTTCTTATACAGTAGATAGTAGTGATCTAGATGATTAAGCTAACTCTTCTTCAGTGATGTTGCATTAGTCACTTTGCAAGAGTATGTTTGGGAACTTGCTTTGGAAATTGGATTACAAGAAGTAGCTCATCGAATATATTTCTCCCTAGCTAACTTGTCGAGCCTAATTACTATAAAAGATAGTAAGGCCTAACTGATTGTCTTAATATTTAGATTTTGAGGTTCTTGTTCATGGTGTGATTTGAAACTTTGCTTTCACTGAAGCCTCTCTCGAAAACTTCAAACCATTTAAACAGTCACTTTTGCTTTCTGTCTGGCTTCTGAAATGGATCTCCTGACATTGTTGCCTTTGCAGTGTCCAAACTGTGGGAACGATTTTCAGATTTTCAAGTAAGAGATATCTGAAGGTTTTAATTGATTGTAAGCAAGAAAGATTATCTTGCTAAGAGTTTTTTAATTTAGGCAATTGTATAATTCCTTGCAGATCTACTTTGAATGATGAACTGCAATTATGCCCCTTTTGCAGTCAACCTTTCTCGGGTAAGACATGGTATATATAGGTCGGAAAGGTTTTCCTCTTTAGTGCAGTTGTCAAGATTGCAACTTGCCCTTGTATTCTACCTCTTAACTTGCTATTGCTTCCGAATTTTGGAGTATGGTTCTGTCATTTGTGTTTTACACGTCCATGTAGCCAGTTCCGGGTTTTTTGGCCTCCAGAACTTTTGACTGCTTTTGCCAATTAGAAAGTGTACTTCTCTAAATTTCTGTGCTGACAGATGACGAGAGGCATATTTATCTCATCTGTTATTGATTTTCAGTTGTGGACAACAAGTTTGTTCGGGAATCAGTGACATTTTCCAACCAATTTACATCACAAGGAGAAGCAGCCAATAAGTTCACTCCTCAACCCAAGAAAGGTTCATTGTCGATGCCATCCGTTTCACTGCTTTAGTATTTATATCCCAAATTCCTGTTCATTTATTGATCTAGCATTATCCATTTTGATCAACGGAGAGAGATGGCTGTGTAGTTTTCGATATTTGCAAGCTGAACTAAATATTTAGCTCAACGAGACAAGGCTGCTTTGGTTTTTGCAGGAAAGAATACTCCTACTGCAGTTGTAGATGTTGAAGCGGAAGTGAAGGATGCCGATTGAGGCCTCCGGCGCCAATTTTCCATTCGTTTAGTCTCTCTTTCTCTGTCTCTCTCTATGAAGAGTTTTGAATGCATCATGTGATTGTAGCTAAATAGTCTTTGCACTTAACTGCATATTCAAAACCCAGTTTCCTTTGTGTAGGATTAGGACAAGAAATGTACCCAAAAAAAAAAAATCTCAAATTTGGCTTTTGTGAAAGGTAACTCCATATAGGCCATGTAGGCATAAAGCTTCTGCAAAGAAGCATGAATTTTTGCCCATAATGAACTATGAATATCTAAGAGTGGCATGTGTGATTTGATTTGCCCGTTTTCAACTTTTCACTATGGTCCTAGGCTATTTGCATGGGTCATATGTCCAAAACTATATCGTGTCTTCTCAGCTTTCTCAGCGATATGCAATCAAAAGTTCTCTCACATGTTCTGAGATGGATGTCATCATTTTGTGACGGAAGAGCTTCTAATGCAGGTATACTCACATGGATTTGGGATCCCGACAGCAAGCGAGGACGGCCTGTGGTGGAGAGAAGTAGAGTTGATGTCGGACAGAATAACTGTCATCTTTCACCTCCCTAGATGAGCGGGATCATGTTCCATTGTAGCATACCTGCATATAGGTCCTCTACCTCGAGCTAGATCGAATGTAATCTTCGTTAGCGTCTTGTGTTCTCTACCTGCAACTCCTGAGCTTGTAGAAAATCATGCTCAAGAAAACCCACGGGGAAAGAGAGAATTAGTGAAATGCATAACGTTTGAGCACTCAAAGAGAATGGTTCACCGTGAATATGAGGGGTGTTGAACTGTAGAAATCAACGGCCAAAGGGGATCCCTTCTTTCTAGCTTCGCGCTGCGAATCGAACTACATAATCACTTGATGCCGGATCAACAAGAGGGAGTGGAGCCTGTTAATATATTTAGGTGGATTTAGTTTTGCTCAAAAGTTTGAGTGGGTGGGTTATTAATGGAAAAATTGTGGGAAAAAATTCCTAAATGTTTTTCACTTTTTTCAATTTAGTCCTAAACATTTTAAGTTTGAAAATTTAGTCTTAAAGTTTTTTGCATTTTGCTGATTTGATCATGTCCATCGAAAATCGAATTCTTTTACATAATCACTAAAATATTTATTACAAATTATCCACATCAGCGTTGGTAGTGTCACGTTCACGTCAACGATTTTCGATCAATATGATTGAATTGATAAAAGATGAAAAGATTTAAGAGTGAATGGTAAACTTTAAAAAAAAAATTGGCTCAAAAATCGAACTCTTGATTTTGTTATCAAGGAAAACATGAACATGATTCAATTTCTTTTTATTTATACTGTTTTAGCCATAGAAGAAACTGAAAGTGCTGCTTTTTTCCACGTTGACACCGAGGGGCGAACAGTTAATGAAAGAGTTGATGGGTCTCGTCCAACCCATTTCCCACTCGGTTGTTCTACGAAGAAAACGCGCACGAATAAAGTTATCGCCACCCAACACCAAACTCCATTTCCATCTCGAACGAGGGAGAGGGAGAGAGGGAGAGAATATCAATCTGATCCTTCCCTTTTCCTTCTTCGATCTCGTTTTGGCGGATCGTCAATGAACGAGAAGGCCAACGTCTCCAAGGAGCTCAATGCCAAGCACAGAAAGGTTCCCTTTTTTTTTTTTTTGTGCCCCCATTGTTTCGCTGCTCGATTCGCTTTGATTTCCCTTCTTCGATCTGGGATTCGATTTCAGCTTCGCGTGTTTGGACATCAGAGGTGTAGATATGAATATATTGCAACGAGGGTTGAGCTGTTTTGGTTTTGCACCCTGTTTGTTTGTGTGCATTCCGAATTTCCAGGGTTGAGAGTTGTGCCAACTCTGATGCCGTCGCGTAATTGATGTCGCCGCCTGTTTCATCATCGTCTATGCCGGTTTCCTAGGAACGGCTGCTAGTGTGATTTATAGACGGATCCCAATAGATCTTGTAGCAATTGTGATAATGAACCCAATCTATGTGAAGTTTATCTGCAGAGCGTGTCCGGTGATGCAAATGGTACGGTTAAATTAGTTATCTTCAGAAGATTTTCTTACCCTTTAGGAAAAAGGGTAGATCATAGGTCTTCGTCTTCATCTAGGAGGAGGAGCTTCTATGTGACGTTTTTTCCTCTGAAATGAAAGTTTCTCATTTGTTAGGCATGAGATCCGGAGTTGCATACTAATTCAGGGATTTGCTTCAGGCAGATGTTTTTCTCTTTCTCTCACGACTGCAAGGTTTCTGTAAATCGAAGTTGCATATTTCTAGGAGGGCCTTTTACTCCTAAAGAGAACTCTTCAGCTCGATAGTTTACCTTGTTTTTTTGCCGCCAACTTTCAGTGTAATCTCTGGAAGTAGCTCATCCTTTGGTTAATTGAGTTGCTGCTTCTAATTCTTTTATAGTACTATTGATGGATAAAAGCGGTGCCCATTGATTGAAAGAAGCGCTTGTTATGTCTTAGATTCTGTTTGTAATGATGCGCATAAAGCATGCCTAGACCTGGTCCACCATACAATATATTTTCCTTCGTAGAGGCTTCTGATATAACTGTTCCTTAGATTCTGTTTCTCATTGTTGTTTGAGATATCATTCGTTATTTAATTCAGTACACTATTGAAAAGAACAATATGATATTTAGGGGTTGTTTTCTGGCATCTTTATGGCAGCACACATGAAATATGTATGTGTAGCCGAGCAAATTGTCAAATGTGTTTTGATAATGGTTTAACCTTTCTTTCCTTCTTTTATCTATTCTTGACCATGACTTGAACATATGCAGCTCCTGGAAGGTCTATTGAAATTGCCAGAGAATAAGGAATGTGCCGACTGTAAAGCTAAGTATGTCCTGGATAACTCTAAGAGATGTGCATTGGCATTTCAGACACTAATTTGAATCATGCCATCCAAAGTTTTAGGACAGTTTACTGTCAAATGGGGGCTGATGCATCCATGTTGCCAAATGTTTCCTATCTCAATGAATTGTTGAAAATTGATTGTGCAGAGGTCCAAGATGGGCTAGTGTGAATTTAGGAATCTTTATCTGCATGCAGTGTTCTGGAATCCATCGAAGCCTGGGGGTACACATATCAAAGGTCACTAATTTGACTTTTTCTCATGTGCTTCTTATTTAAGTGTATCGATAATTACAAAGGTTGCCGACCCCAACTAGTTTGGATAAAGGTAATGTTGATGTTGATAATTTACAAAGGTTCTATTTGTCCAAAGTCTTTCGTGTTTAGTCTGATCGTGTTAACTACTTTTAGATCATGTTTCGCATCTTAGAAAGGATATAATGGATCAGGGAGAATAGAATGTGAGAATTAAAGGTGAGGAAGGAATTATATTTCGATGGAAAAGAAGCACTGATGAAATGCCTAATTTGTCCTGGAAATTTATCATGGGAAGCAAAAGGTGAGGACGCATTTGAAAATTATACCTAAAAAAGAGAGATGGTTAGGAGAAAGCAATTTTAATTCTTTCGACTGGTGGAATGGGCAAGGAGGGAAATATTGCAACTTGGTTTTTGAAACAATCGTCTTTACGACACCTTTAGTGTTGCTAAAAAAAAAAAAAACTATTTCAGGATTCAAACATCAGCAGAATACAAAACTCAGGAAATTTTCTAATCAGAAGTGAAAAAGTGATCCTCAGCTGCTT
>JAGVVM010006638.1:0-21377 GCA_019149425.1 Psidium friedrichsthalianum
TTCGGTAATGGGTGGGAAAGAAGCTTATTGGCCGTTGTGGCAGAGGTTGTGGAGCTAAGTTTCCTTCACTGTATTGTCCAACATACTGCAGACGAGAAAAGGGAGAAGAAAGTGGGATCCACGAGGAAAGAAAAGGAAACAAATAAACAAAAAGAGAGGAAAATTTGACCAAAGCATGCAAGATGAAGGGGCAAAATCGTGAAATCACTTTTTGGGAGCGTCAAAGCCAGAACTGGGTGGAAATACACGGCCCTAAAAGAAAGCATGCTCTTAGTTCATTTTTATGCTAAAACGAAATATCCTGTCACAGGATAAGCCATCAATATCATGCTACCGAAATTATGGATGTTTTTATGCCATCAGAATGTCGAAATGAAATTTTCAGTCTTAAATTATGTTGTCATGTGCTGATTGCTGATAGAAATTATGGATATTTCGAGGATCTTGCAATGGCTTATTGTGGTGAAAACTACCAAAAAGTCCTAAACTCATTGCAATTGTGCCAATTTAGTTCTATTTTTTTTTCCAATTGAGTCTTAAACATTTTGCAATTATGTCAATTCAATCCATTTAGTAGACCAGTATTGACGTGATAAATTTTTAATATTTTACAAATTTTTTATAATTTATTTCTTTCTTTTTTAATACTTTTATTGGCTACTGGCGACCTTCGCTTGCCCCTAGGAGAGGGCTTGTAAGCCTTGCCGTGGATGGTGACCAATAGCCTCCTGTCGACTCAACAAAAAAAAAAAATAAAAGAAAAAAGACAGAAAAATATTTAAAAATAATTAAAAATACTTAAAAATTGCCTTGTTAGCGCTGGCGGCACCATGTCAGCACCGTCTAGCCAAATCAATCGAATTGACGTAATTGCAAAAGGTTTAGGAATTTAATTAGCAAAAAAAAAGCTTAAAACTGAATTGGCATAATTACAATAAATTTAGAACGCTTTTTTTTTTTGTGATTTTCCCACTTTATGGGAATCGAAGATATGAAATTAGGCTGTTACAATGCCGGTTATGCAGAAATTGCACTGGGATGCATGCTGTTGTTAAACAGTGTGGTTTGGAAGGGATCTAAGGCGATGGGTATAGTAAAGTGCTGCATTGGAACATGCCCCTTTAGAGCCAACCCATAGGTCATGTGCTGAAGGGATCAGGCTATGGTAATGTGGTCGAAAGTTGAAAGCCAACTGCCATCGCGAATTACACCCATGAACGGAGGCATTGTGCATGTCATAGTTCATTTCATGATTTTAACTGAATTATGATTTCTGAAATGAAAGTTATGATTTGGCTTGGCCCAAAGGAAAATGTGCGTTTACACATGAACATTACCATGTACGAGTAAAACCACAAAAATGGATGAAATTGAGTCCCACGTAGTGTAATTTTCCATCTATAGTAAGTGATTATTTCCATGTCATGTGTTGTCATGTCATGGAATTAAATTATTATTATAACGTCATGTCACATGTGATTATTACCATATTATATTTTTCTGTTATCGTGTTTCACTTCTTTATCATGTCATGCTATGTATGATTCATGTCGTCCTTTTTCATGTTTTCTCGTACGATTTGTGATGTTATATTGTATGTGATTATTGCCATGTCATATAGTTTCATTATCGTGCTTTATTGCTTTATTATGATTCGTCATGTCATGTCATGTCGAATGTGGTAAATGCCGTGTCACGTCACTTTTACCATGTTATGTATCAGAGTTGTCATGTCGTGCTGCATGTGGTTATTATCATGTCATGTCATTTCGCTATTGTGTTTTGCTTATCTTCATACTTCATGTTGTTTGTGATTGTTGAAATGTCATTACTCCATTATAATCTTTTGGATATTGTATTCATGTCACGTTGCATGTGAATGACATGTCATGTAATTTCTTAGTATGCTCGAATTTCGAATTTGCCATCCCAATTGATTGAATTTTGCATACGAACTGGCCTTTACATACCCACCTTCACACAGAAAAGGAGTCACGCCACCAGACAAGGGAAAGCAGCACCGATCATCAATACCGATGTTGCATAAGTATTTTGGCCGAAACAACACTCGTGCTTAGGAAATCAAGTGATGAATGATTTATCGCTTAACCAAAATAGAGCTGCGGTATGGAAAGGGTGTCGTGGGATGCTAATCCATCTCATGCGTGGAAAGGGAGAATTTCAGGCTTTCTGATGAGCACAGATACCGCTTTAGTCCAACTTTGTCTTGACTAAAGATCTCACCTACCACCCCCTCAATCAACTACTCTGGCCTTAGGAATCTGAATGGGGCTAAATGAGTTTCGTTAATGGCTGAAAAGAATGAGACAAGAAGGACAATATATTTTTTAAGCAAAAGGTTGGAGCTTGAATGAGGTTGGTGGGATTTTGTGAAATACAATTTTCTTTTGCAGATTCTAACACAGAGCGTGCTCCTTCTAATTTGGATTCCAACACTCAGCATCATTGTGACCCAAACAAATTTGAAGGATCGATTGGAGATGTTCCTTTGTCAGTTCTCCCTCCCACCTACCGCGATCACCACAAGGGATAAGTAAAAATGAACAGTTTAGTCCAATAACTAGAAATCCTAAAAGGTAAAATAATGATTATACAAGGTTACAGAGAGAGAGAGAGAGAGAGAGAGAGAGAGAGAGAGATCTCCTTGTCTATATATAATGGGTGGTCGTGCATGGGGCTTTTGAAACATATTAGCCATTGCCCATCACCTCAGAGAGAGAGAGAGAGAGAGAGAGAGAGAGAGAGAGGTTTTGAAGCTGATTTGCAATGGAGAGTTCCAACTTGCATTGCATGATTCTATTGGTTTCAGTTCTGATCCTTATTTGCAATATTATTATAGCTTCCTCTGCCGCACTGGCCACCAAACGTTTTCATTTCAATGTAAGCTCTCTCTCTCTCTCTCTCTCTCTCTCTAAATGTGTGTGTGAAATCAACTACTTAAGTAGCCATTCTAAACGCAATCCCATACGACATGAATCAAAAAGGAGAGAAAAAAATGTGAAGAATAGATGATCGGTTCCTAGTTTGGTTCAATCCCACACTAGAATCGAAAATCGAATCAGGAGGACCGATTCTCGAGCGGTCCAATAATTAGACTGGTTGCATTGATTTGTCGTTAAATTTTTTCATTAACGATATATTCACCAGATCACCTCTTGTTAATTGCATTGAGTTGTCGCTAAACATATAAGTTATACTAAGCATCCTAAGCATCTTAGGTTTAGATTTATATATAGGAAACTCATATTGTAAATTCGATGTGGCCTGAGATGTTAAGTTCTCCATAAAATGGGGAACCGATTCCAATTTTATGGATTCAGGAACCAAACCAAATGGGTTGGTTCAGTCCAGTCTAGATGGTTCCCGGTTCAATTGGTCCATTATGCTCAACTCTACTCGGAACTCAAGCACTGCCATGAACGTCTTCCTCACAACTATATTTTCGAGAGCTTCTGTTGAACACACCACACCAACGTAACATTTTGTGATTAGTCTAACTTGAAAACCCTACTTTTCCAAATGTATGCTGTATCTTAGGTGGAATGGAAACAAGTGACCCGATTGTGCCACACGAAGTCACTCCTGACGGTGAACGGCGAATACCCAGGGCCGACCATCGCCGTCCACGAAGGCGACGACGTCGAAGTGAAAGTCACCAATCGCGTCGCCAGGAACACCACGATCCACTGGTGAGATATCAAAGCATGAGCACAAATGATGAACTGGTTTTTATTATGTTGGGCTACTCATCATTTTCCTTTTCATTCACTTTTTTTTCCTAGCTCCTTATTACGTGAATACCCCCTTTCTTGCTTGCTTTGTTTCTTGATCATAATGTTTCTTCGGTCAATGGTACGAATTGAGCCCCTCAAATCCGACCAGGCCTGTTCCCTTTGCCACCGCAAGAGGATATCAATTTTCTGGCATGCAAGTTCTCTCCTTTTGCACACTAGTCATGTAGGACCTAAGTAAGTCCTTAAACTACTTTATCTAAAGTCTCGTTCAGACCTCAAGATCCCTCATACGTAAAACATATACAGGGTATTCCCTGCTATCAGGGAAGAAAAATATATGATCAGTAACAGGGAGTGCAGGACGTGCGGGCACTGACATGTTAAAATAAGGAATGCATCTGTATAGCCCGCCGTCACTCACTTTAAGGATCTATAATGAATAGATGCCCATGAGCTCAATTAAGGAATTGTTGGCATCTTCTCTGCTAGTTATGTTTATTCAAAGTAAGTTAACATTAACTTTCTTGCACCAAAAGCCAAAAGGTTTTGGATGCCTCCAAGTATTTGTCCTATTCATGGGAAAAAGCCAAAAGAAGGCGGCTTATGAAAATTCATAATTCTGTTCATGTGAACTCAACCTTGATTAGAAGTCCTTTTGTTCTTGCACATTTTGAAAAGCTTATGAATGATAATGATGGCGGTGGTGTTGATGTCTTGGGGCACAGGCAT
The DNA here is from genome assembly GCA_019149425.1 of Psidium friedrichsthalianum. Classification (NCBI taxonomy): domain Eukaryota; kingdom Viridiplantae; phylum Streptophyta; class Magnoliopsida; order Myrtales; family Myrtaceae; genus Psidium; species Psidium friedrichsthalianum. The sequence goes on from JAGVVM010006638.1 coordinate 4,485, forward strand.
GGCATAAGGCAATATCGGACCGGGTGGGCCGACGGACCGGCCTACATAACCCAGTGCCCCATAAGAGGAGGGCACACCTACACGTACAAGTTCAGTGTGGTGGACCAAAGAGGCACCCTTCTGTGGCATGCCCATTTCTCCTGGCAAAGAGCTTCCGTTCACGGCGCTTTCATCATCTACCCCCGCTTGCCATACCCGTTCTCACCCAAGATTCAAGCTGAAATCCCCATTATTTTCGGTAATTCTTTGCTATCTTATCATTTGGTACCTTTAGACATATTCGAACACGCTGAGTTTTTCTATCGTTCATCTCAATATGACATGTTTCGGATGATCATGTATTATATCTTTGTATAAGTCCTGATGTATCAGGGTAAGAGAGACTATAATCTAAACATGTTTTATGTGCGGTGCCGTGTAATCTGTTCAAAGACCAAATTCGAGAGGATAATTATTAAGATCTCGGTTCTATCGACAGATTGCTGAAGTAAATCATAATATGAAAGATTAATTGTTGAGTCCATAATACTACTCTTGCAGAAAGGCATATGACATGTAGTATGTCTTTGACCCACATCATTTGACCAATGTCCCCTTTATTTTTGTTTGTTCAAAAGTCATATGTGCAAATGGATTTTGAATATGATGACTAAGGCCCTTTTACTTTCGCTCTGTAACTATATATATATATATATATATATATATTCTGATTTTGACTGGGAATTTCATCTTGTTTGACCCCGACCGTAGGCGAATGGTGGAATGCGGATGTTGATGCAGTGGAGAGTGAAATGATGTTGCTTGGTGGTGGCCCTAATTCCTCAGATGCTTACACCATCAATGGCCTTCCAGGCCCTCTCTATCCTTGCTCTGCCAAAGGTATCCCAAAACTAGTGCCTCATCAATCAAATGTTTCTTTTGCTCTTTCTAAGAATTTAATCTAACAATTGCTTGTTACTCTGCAGACACGTTTGTCCGGGTGTGGAACCGGGCAAGACGTACATGCTCCGGATCGTCAACGCCGCACTCAATGACGAGCTCTTCTTCGCTGTGGCCAACCACATGCTCAAGGTGGTCGAGATCGACGCGGCCTATACGAAGCCCTTTTCGACCCCGGCCATAATGATTGCTCCCGGGCAGACCACGAACGTCCTGATCACGGCGAACCAAGCACCCGACCTGTCGGGAATGTTCCCGATGGCAGCCACTCCTTACCTCACCTCCGTTTTCCCCTTTGACAATTCCACAACATTGGGCTTTTTAAAATACAGGGGCCCTAAATCTAGCGACAGAAGCACCAAACCTAGTGTTGTGGTCCCTAATCTTCCTAAAATGACCGATACGCCTTTTGCCACCATGTTCTTGAGCAAGCTCAGGAGCCTTGCAACACCTCAGTACCCGTGTAGGGTCCCTAAGGTAATTGATAGGAGAGTGTTCACCACCATTAGCCTCAACCTCCAGGATTGTCCACCAAACCAAACTTGCAAGGGCTACGCCGGGAAGCGGTTTTACGCCTCAATGAACAACCAGTCCTTCGTCCGCCCGCTAATGTCAATCCTCGAGGGTCACTACAAGAACTTCACCGCGAGCCAGATGCTGACCTCGACCTTCCCAGAGCAGCCCCCGAAGGAGTTCAATTTCACCGGAGTCGACCCCGTCTCGGAGAACATGAATACCGAATTCGGGAACAAGCTCTTGGCGGTTCCCTTCGGCACGAACTTGGAGATTGTGCTCCAGGGCACGAGCTTCGTGAACCCCGAGAACCATCCTATCCACGTCCACGGCCACAACTTCTTCATCGTGGGGCAAGGGTTCGGGAACTATGACCCCAATGTCGACCCGGCGGGCTACAACCTCGTGGATCCGCCCGAGAGGAACACAGTGGCAGTCCCCGTCGGGGGATGGGCCGCGATCCGCTTCAAGGCGGACAACCCGGGGGCTTGGTTCATCCATTGCCATCTTGAGGAGCACACTACATGGGGCCTTGCCATGGCCTTCATTGTACCCATGGGCCTGGCCCCTCTCAATGCTTGCTGCCTCCACCTGATGATCTTCCCTCATGTTGATAGTCCTGAGAACGTCCTTGCCAAACATTTTGAATTTAACATAGTGTCAGTGAGAATAGGTTATAATGACGGCACTATAATTTTTTAGCAATGTGGGGTTGGTGATTGGGTTCATTAAAGCATCGTTAGAGAAAATCTTTTGTACACTATGATGTTGTTATGATATGAATATTATAATATAAAATATGATTTTCTTGTGGTTAGACTAATGGGTCTCTTCTTATCGATGATTAACTGATAAAGTTCCTCCATCTTCTAATGTAACCGCAACTTATTAACCTCCTCTTAATATCGTAAATGTATTGTCATTAAACTTAACAAAGAAGTACCAAAAGGCTCCATCGGGCGCGCTTGTTTCACGAAAAATCGGCGACTTAAATTTTTTTTCCTTGCTTAATCAATTGTGTCACCTATCTTCATAATTAATAAATATTTACAGGCATAAGTTTCGCTTACTGAGCAAAACATCTTGTGTGAACTCATTTTCCCAGACGATATGAATGTTCAAAGTGGGTAAAATTTTTTTTTCCTAGTTACTGATTTTCACGAAACAAACGCGTTAGATCTGTGCAACAGCATCGATAAGAAAATTAGTTTCGTATGTAGCGTGGGATGAGTAAAAAACCGTTTTGTTAGGGACCTATAAAAATCCCCATGGGAAAATTCAATTTCCCTTTAATCCCAAGCATTGCTTTCTTAGGGCTGGATTGTCCTCACTCCTTAGTACATAGCTTAGGCATCTTCGCGAGTACCTAAATAAAATTCCCGGCCTCCTCGGCTAGACTAGGAGCACCGAAGACAGTATTTCCACAGGCCAAATCAGCGTTTGTAGCCCAAACCAAAGTGGCCCACGGCGGAGTTCGCAGGTGACGATTGGAAGCCCATCTATGCAGACGCCAACTGGGCCACATAATCTGTGCCCAACAACACGAAGACTAAACTCCAGAGTGAAACAATGAAATCACTTAACGATGTTGATTATGATAGAACTAAGCTCTGTTTATTTCACTGAAAATGAGTGATTGAAAAATATTTTTTTAAACCGATCGCTCGTATCGTCTAAAATACTTAGTAAATAAAAAAAAATATTTCCGTTATCCACAACAATTTATGGCTTAATATTCACGTGAATGATGCTTTTTTAATTAATTTATTTTTATAGTGAAACAAGAAATCATTTTATAGGAATGTGCTTTTCAAATCATTCATTTTCGTGAAACATAGAAATGGATGTTTGAGAGCGAGATTGGTTTATTGCAAGAATAGGCTCCAGCAGAATGTGTCGAATTGTGAACAGGACGACAATGAAAGCAACTTTCTCGTATGAATCACGGCGAGAGACACAATGCTGAAGACATCGAAATTAATTAGAAATTCTCTTGGTGTAATTTGTATGCAATGGTGATTAAGGCACTTGTATGTGTAGCTTTTTCAAAAAGACGTGAAGATTCATTTACTATTGGGGTTATCCTACATCGGTTGTGGAAGAGATTAGTGGCTGATTTATAAGTACAAGAGAAAATGTCATCTTTTAAGCTAGCTTTTGGGATGAGAAAGGCTCAAGACCACCCGAAACTAGTATTAGAGTCCAAGTTACCAACAAGTCTGAATCCAATAGATATAAGGGAGAGTTACGGGTTGTTGCGCCTTCAATCGAGGGCCCAATGTGTGAAGGAGAGATTATTGAAGTTATTTCACATCGGTTATATAAAGGGCTGATAGTCAATTTATAAGTGTAAGGGAAAACCTCATCCTTTGAGTTAGCTTTTGGGATAAGCGCGAGACTATCCATTATTTGTACTTCATTGGGAGAGTAAAGGGTTGTAGTGCCTCCGATCTAGGGCTCAATGTATGAAGGGAAGATTATTGGAGTTATCTCACATCGGTTGTGAAAAAGGCTGATGGTTGGTTTATAAGTGTGAGGAAAAATCTCATCCTTCGAGTTAGCTTTTGGGATGAGGCGCAAGATCACCTAATATTTGTACTTCATTTGTTCTCTCTTTAATCCTTTTGAGCAAAATGCGGCAAAAGGAAAGAAAATCCATGGACCGATCCTATCGTCTCCACACATATTCAATAAGTGGAACACATTAGCTGTCCCCTCTTAGGGTAAGCAGTAAGGGTCGAAGAAGAGCAATTACTCATTCTTAAAATCAAAGAGTCGGTTGGGAAAAGGGGGAAACTCTGCGTTCATGGTTCTCCTGTAATTGGATCCTCTAGAATTATCACAATTTCATTTATTGTAATATCTATCGAATATCAAAGTTTATAGATTCAACTTTTTTACATCGTTATTTCTAGTTTTTATTTAGAAAAAAACAAAAAAACTTAACTCGAAAACATAGAAGGGGGCCGAGCCAACCATTCCCAGGATCGGTGCGTGGGTCGGCAAGGGAAAATCACTAGCTTGGCACGGCCCACTGATTGATCATACCTCAATATATAAAACGAAGTGACTCATCGAAATTCAAGGTGACATTTTTAAATATTTCTTACAGATAAATCCTTTTTATGCATTAACCAGCCATTCAAAAATGCATAATGAGTACACAGTTTCGTAATTTGACCTTTTTTTTTTTTATCGAGCTTGGCCGGCCGGGCCTAGTCCATATAGGCCGGGCCCGAGTCCCTCGAGGCTAGCCCAATACCCCGCGGTGCCCATACCTAGGTCCTAGGTGACAATGCCCGGGTACCACGCTCTCGTGCTCAACTCACCAGCACCTAGGCTCAAGTTCATCACAGGTCGGGCTCAGGTCTCCAGCTGCCTACTTAGTTTCCTAATGGCTGGACCCGACAAGCCCCGGCTCTTGCAATTAGAGATGGCGCGGTGAATATCTCTTATATAACACGAATAATGCATGTTTCTTTCGGAATATCAGACCAAGTTTCCTTTCCGAACAGTGGACAATATTTTTGTAGCTTTCAGTCAAATATAAAAAAAAATAATCATTTTTATTCTTTTGAAAAACAACCTCTTCAAAAACATTTTTCGAAAATGTCGAGTTTTCCGCAAAATCAGCCAAGCCTAACTTCTACATGATTTTGCGTAATTGACCTCATTCTCATTTCTTGAAGTCTCAGTCGATTATTGCTAACGCAGAATCCGAAGACTCGAACATCCTATCCAAACCAAAGTTATGTCCCTTTGCACTTCAATAGCATCACTCTCTTCTCGTGACAAAGAGGCCTCGACACATTCAATGGCAGCAGGCTGCTATTACTGCTAGACACGAACGAGTTAAACCACGCGATTCATGTAAATCATGAGTTCATCATGAATTTGCATAAAGAGAAGTAGAAAAACAATGAAAAGTTTATCAGGGTAAACTGAAAAGGAGAGAACTGGAGTAACTTTAGGCTCGAGCGCATGCGTGCCCGCTTTTAGCTGAGCTCGAATTTCCATTTTTTCTTTCCAAAAGCTATCTCGAATTTCGGAGCCATATAAATTCCTTTTTTATGCTCCTTTTAGGACATATCATAAGCAACTTCATTTTAATTAGCGTTATTCCCAGAAAAGTTTTAGATTAGTACAACCGTACTACGTTGCAAAAAATTTCAAAATTGGCGGAACCGCGGCAAATCTACCAAAATCTTTGGACTAAACTGGGGAAGACTTTTTAGCAAATTTTCGAAACTTGATGGACTTATTAGGGAAAAATGATTAGATCCCTATCTCACTTCGTTTTTTTTTTCCCCCTCTTCCAAATTTAGCTTCCCCAAATCGATGCTGTTTAGGAGATCCATTTCTATTGAACTTTCACATTAGATCCATATCACATGCCAACCATTCAATTTATTTGTCACGTTCGTTTCGACATCGGCAGTTTGACGTGAATATTGGATGGCGGTTAACGGAGAGTAAATTAGTCATGGGTGTACCAGTTTGATACTTTTTGTGACGTGAAAATTAATTTGGTTAGATGTGACATGTTGTGCTGGTTTGCGATTTTTTTTTTTGTATTAACCGTGTTATTTGGTTATTTGATTGATATCCAAAATTCGGACTCATTTTCGGAAATGCATGCAAATTACTTCGTCCTCATAAAACATGTAAAAATTATTCATAGAAGGACGTGTTGGATCTATCGTTAACAAATCCCAACTTAAATGCTTAATCGATATTGGATGTATTACTATTATTCGAATAAAAGGAATTTTACATTAAAGGGCTCAATTGATTTTTTTTTATTTATTTCTGAGGAGGCCCTACTCCCATGATGCATCTTTTCATGCATTTCTAGTTTGATTTTTTCAGAGTTCCAAATGGACAGAAGAATATCGTTAGTGGAATGCCTGCGATAAAGAATGTTGTATACCAGCCTTCTAATTATTAATGACGAAGTTCTCTCTCTCTCCTTTTTTTTTCCCGCCTGGAACAAAAAAATAAAAAAAAAATTATGAGTCGCACTACTAAAATCCAAAAGCTTCCAAACCAATTATCTATGTGAGAGAACATATGACCTACGACCATCTAGGCATTTTTTTAAAGTGTTATTCATCAATTCTAGGGAATCTACACCGAATTGTTTATCATAAAAGTATAGTATTATATTATGATAAGTATAAAATATGGTATTATTTGTACTACGATCACACACTTTGCCGGAAAACCCCATCCCGAAATCTTTCTTTCACCAAAGCCCTTATCCCATGTTACAAGAGTATACTATTCAATCGTTCTTAAACCTATCTTACGGATGCAAATTCAATCCCGAACTTTTCAACTTTTTCAATTTAGTCCTAAAATTTTGCTTGAAATTTTTAATATAATCATTCCGGCCAATTCTCTTCGAAAATCTTAGTGGTGGCGTGCCACGTGAGATGGTTGGTGATGACTAAACCGACATTTACAATTTCCGGCGCATATTGATCGTAAAGATTACATTGAAAATTCCATGCGAAAATCTAAAACTAAATTAGCAAAGTTGAAAAGTTTGAGAATAAATAGATATACGTACAATATGTTAATGAAATCTGTTTCCCTTGTGACAAAAAAAAGGTAATTTTCTCCAAATTAAAACAACAAGGACAACATATTAAAACAGGAACTTACACATATCTCTATCTACAACTTACACAACTTATTAAAGCTGCTAACACTAGATTATTATTATTATTATTATTATTATTATTATTATGATCATCATCATCATCATCATTATTATATGCGGGCGCCCGCCTTCTCTTCCTTTTTTGGCCTATGCCGAAGGGTGCCGGGAAGTCTTGTCACAACCATGGTAAGGCATGTCTGTCCAATTCGCCAGCCGAGCATGTTGGTGTGGACCTCTCAAGAGTTTTGTCTCAAACAAACGCGAGCCTCGTGAATAATTGAAAAGATCCCGGCTTTGCATTTATACCTCCCTCGGATACCACTCGGATTTGATCCAACATCAACAATCAAGTCAATTTGATCTCCCGATTCTGATTTGGGTCCAACCTAAATAGATGAATTTAGGGTTCATGAAATATCCCCCTAATTTTACGGATTGTGCGAAGATTTTACATCTATCTTAGTATTCTAAATTTGTAGGATTTTTAAAGAAGTTCGGACGCACAATTACTTCTTTCAACATACTTGATATTGTTAGGATCCGGTACACAATCAAATCAAAATAAAATATAGCAAGAAATAAAAATCGAGACATAAGATTTTTATCCTAATTCACCTTTAAACTAGGGTTACGTCCAGCAGAAAAGTCCACTATAATTAGTACTTTGCATCTTTCGTTACATCAATCAATTACAAGTAAAAAAGAGTATATATAGGAGTAAATATTCGTGAGCTCAAGTCCAAATTACCAATGAAAAATTATGGACGTAAATCGTAAAAGCCCTATAGTGTTCAAGTGACGCTGCCTTCTTAAGATCCCTATAGAGACGACTCCCTCGGACCTCTGCCCACTTAATGTAAAGTAGGATCCACGTGCTTTCTTATCATTAGGGAGTATGAACACACCCTAACAGATATAGCTCTTGACGAAGAAGATATAAAGGTAAGAAATTTGTGTTTACAAGAAAATGAAAAGGATAACGGAAGATGTGTTATAATTTGGAAATTAGATTGATATACTCAATGTGGAAAACTTACAAAAAAAGCCTTCAACCTATTGTACTATTGTCAATTCAGCTCTATATCTTTTAATTGTACCAATTCAATCCTAATTCTCTCGATGGTTTGTCAATGTAGTACTTTCGACCAATTTTGACGGCAAAAAGACACATGAAGTGCCAATATTTATATAAGACGCTCGCTTTAATGCCAATATTTTTTTTTATTACTTAAGTGTCAATTTTTTGAAAATCAATTATTTTAGTGCCAACTTCGGTAAGCTTTATCGAAAATCACACATGACATCTACGTGACTTGTCAGAGGATCCTAGTAAAAAAAAAAGGTTGAAAATCAATAAAAAAATCCATGCAATATTAAAAATAAACTTCAAAATAAAAATAACCTTAAAAAATTAAAAAAATAGAAAATAAAAAATAAAAAAGAAGATGTTGCGGCGGCAAAGGCTACTTTTTGTTTTGTTTAGATTTTTTAGGTTAATTTTCTATTTAATTTAATTTTTTTTTAAAATTAACTTATTTTTAAGTTTAAAACTCCACGTGGACGCCATGTGCCTTGAATTTTTTTTTTTAAAGATTGCCATGTAATGTTAAAAAATTAAAATTAAATGACACTTAATTAGTTGGCCGGAATTTCTCGTCATTGGCACTTAAGTAATCGTTGTTTCTCTTATTTGGCACTTAAGTGATCCAAAAATAATTGGTACCAAAGTGAGCGCCACACAAAAATTTTAACACTCCAGGTGTCTTTTTGTCCAATTTTGACCTAAAAAACTTTAATGTGGTGGTCTAGTTAGCGTTGACGTCTTATAAAATGTATCAGCGTTAACATAGACAATTTTTTAAAAAAATTTTATGGATTTTTTTGCCTTTCCTTTTTGTCGGTGGCTAGTTTCAGGTGATGGCCGAAGAGCCGGCGAAGGTGGCCTCGTTAGATTGGGCGAGGGAGACCCTACCCAGGTGAGCCTTCCCTCAACTTGATGGCTACAAGCAAGGGTCACCCTCACCAGCTTTGGGGAGGGTCGCCTTGCCCGCGACCGCCGAGTGCTTGAGCGAGGTGACCCTTGCGCAGATCTTGCGAGGGTTGATCTAGCCGAGGGCTTGCTAGCCCGTGCTAGTGGCAAGCGAGGAAAGAAAAGAGAAAAGAAATTACATAAATAAATAAAATAATTTAAATATAAAATATTTTAATTTTTTTTCAAAAATTGTAAAAATTATCTAAGTCGGTGTAGGCGGTGCCGCTAAGGATACCGCATCCATGCTAGTGACTTCTGACCAAAATTTGCTAGGTAAATTAGTTTAGAACTAATTAGCAAAATTAAAAAATTTAAGATCAATTGGAAAAAGTGTAATATATTTAGGGTTTTTTTTAATAAATAATTCTTCTATTCAATGACATGACAGGTTATGGAAAAGAATAAAAAAAAACATGGCGGATTGTAAATGTGTCTTTAAATAAATGGTTTATATTCGTAATCCAATAATATAGCTAAACCAGCCCTTTAATCTCATCATTTGATTAATGTTTGATAGAAAACCGACGTGTGACAATGGTCTTTGATGGATACTCAATTGAAGAGAAAATTACCAAAAAGTCTTGTACTTATTGTATTTACGGCCAATTTAGTCATAAAACTTTTTAGTTATGCGAATTGAGTCCTACACTTTTGAGGATTTGTCAATGTAGTCTATTCGACTAATTTTGCTAAAAAAATTAGACATGGGGGTGGCCATCCTATGTGGCGTGGTCAATTATGGCTGACACTAAGGTTGATATTTTTATTATTATTTAGCATTTATGAATTTTATATTTTTTTCTCTTTCTTTTTCTTTTTTTCTTTCCTTTCCTTTCTTAGTTTTCTCCACTGTGACCTAGCGAGGTCGCCAACTAACCCTCAGTCGCCTTGCTAGCCATGGGCAAGGGCCTCCGACCCTCGCCCAAATCTAGGAGAGGGCTATAACGCCCTCGCCTGTGGCCAGCAACGGTTTGCAATGCCCTTGCCCAAACCAAGCAAGGCATCGCAACCCTCACCCAGACCAAGCGAGGGTTTGACTGGTGACCTCGTCTGCCTACTATTGGGGAAAATGAAAGAAAAGAAAGAAGAAAAGAAAGAGAATTAAAAAAAATTCAAAAAAGTTAAAAAATATTATTAATTGTTGTTCCTGTTAGCGCGGGCCATCTAGCCAAGTAGGACATTTGACATGGACGGCCGGCGCACACATCTATGATTTTTTTTATCAAAGTTGGCCGAATGAACTACGTTGACAAATCGTCAAAATGTTTAAGACTTAATTCGATAAAAAAAAATTGGAGTAAATTTAGTCTTAAACCAAAAATTGGATCATTTTTTTCATTCAATTGAAAGATTTAGGATTAACACAAAAGTAATAGGTTTGATACTTTTTTGGTAAATTTTACTTTCGATTGTAAAGTGAGAAGAGCCCCTGTATTTCTGAACAATAATGTCCTTGGACCAATTATAGAGGCAATTGATGTGACATCCCGATTTCGATTGTCTGTAAGATAAATTATATTAGATTTCGAGGATTGAGAGACAAAATTTGGACATCGCCTTGAAAGGTGTGAAATTGATAGTTTGGCTTCAAAGTGTCTAAAGGAAGGGCAAAATTGAAAATTGCCATCTCGCTCCCGGTTTGTGCTAGAATCCGAGGCTAGAGAGCGTTAGTAATTTTAACGAGGCTAGAAAATTTGTTTGGTGGTATTCCGAGTTATTTTCCGATCGCGATTGAGCCAAATCAGCACCGATTGAGCCCCTATCGGTCCTGAAATTTCACGAATTTCGAGAAATATCTCGTCGGTCTTTTTTTGACCAATTTGACCAGCTTTGATCTAAAATAATTGAAGCCCAAGTTTTATCGGTCCAAATTTTACTGATAGTCCAAAATCAGTCAATTCGTTCAGCTTTAGGTCGCTTTCAATAAATAGTAATATCCAATAATTGCCCTTAGAGATAATTTCTACTCTCTCTCTTCTCTTTTTCTCTCTCTTATCACCAGAATCTCCTTCCTCTCTCTCTCTCTCCTCTCTCTCTCTCTCTTTATTTTCGGATTTTCTCTCCCTCTCCCTCTCTCTGCTGGTCCCAGTTTTCTGCCATCAACTTCAACTAGCCACCGACGGAAATCTGACCGTTGGACTTTCATAATTTTTGGATATGTTGTACTCCTATCCGAGATGAGTTTACATAACTTTAAATCACTTCGATCTGAGGTCATTTGACCTTCCAAATCTGCTTCGCCGTTTCGGTCGACGAACCAGTTTTCTGCTACCCAATTTGATCTATGGCTCATGTTGATATATGTTGACCCTAGCGACCCCTAGAGCTCATTTTCATGTGAAGATATTGATTTTTAGCTTGAGAACCACCCCGTTCAGCCCTTGATCAACCCCGGTTTGGACAAAATCCACCGGAATTCGTCGTGGCTTTTCGGTCGCTGCCGTGCGCCGCCGCTTCCACTACTTTCTCAGCTCTGTTTCAGCCTCGATTAGGTAAGTTAAACCTCTATTTCTCGATTAGAATATTTTACATGCCATGGACTAACTCTAAGGTCCGATTCGACGTAAATCGATTTAGGAAAAATTGCCGGAATTGGCGTATTTGAGCAAATCGATTCTGTGACGAGAGTGTGATATATTATTTGAGCTTGGTATGTTGCTGTTTTTGCTGAATATATGCTGTTGGTGGTGGTTGATGTGGGTCCCGCGAGGTTTGGGTACCGAAAAATGGATTTTTGGGAGATTTAAAGCAAAAACGGGCCAAATAGTGTTTTGAAATCACTGTTCACAACCCACGAATACTGTTCATGTGCTGTCCAATTTGATTTTGATTTGAAAGTGACAAGTTTTGTCGGTCCCATGTGGTTCGAGTACCGAAAAATGAGTTTATGAAGCATTTTATGCAAAACCGGGCCCAAACAATATTTTATATTACTATTTCAAATATTTGGGGCCCGTATTCGTGTTCAAAATAATATTTGAGGATGGGTTGGACGTGTTCAATTTAAATGTCAGATTATTTATATCGAGCAATTGATTGGCTGTTGTTTGAAATCTTGGTTTGAGATTGTGATCCCGAATTGGACCTGATTTAATATTTTCTGGCCTTGTGATTTTGAATACCTGAGTTGAGTGCCTGAGTTGGGTCTGAGGGTGTTTGGTATTATGAGAAGGGATTTAGAGGTTAGCTTATTGAGATTTGTTCTCATAGGTGATTGCCCTTATTTTTCAGACCCTAGAACATAAGCATGGCAGGGATACCACAAGATTTGATATCCAGGTGACGGAGTACCCAGTTGGCGAGGACAATTGATGGGGAATCGGTGGTTGCTGATGAATGTGGTCGCCCTGGGTTGTTGTTATCGTTAATCTTTGTAAAGTTGATATTCAAGTGTAATATGGAGCTAAGATTATGTAATATATGAGGTGTTGTGGTTGCGCTAGTCCTTGCTCATTCGTTGTTAGGGGTAAGGTATCGCTTCCGCTAGCGTTTAATTTAGATATTAAGGTTTTTAGGTCGACGACAATCATGGAATGTCGCATGTATCGATCGTCGTCAGGCAGATGTTGCGTGCCTATGGAGGTTCGGGGTGTGACAATTGAAACGGTTACGTATGTGATTTGGAGTGTTCCCGTGAATTCCAACATTCATAGTATGCACCAAATAGCAGTCGAAAATTAGTACTCTATGGCCTTAACAAAGAGTGATTAAACTAATCTCATCATTTACGAAACAAGAACTTTCTCTTTCGTCCAAGTTGTTTGTTTCTTCTTCTTCTTCCTCTTTTCCAATGTCACGGGTATTCAAATCTTCGACTCTGCTAATTCCTACATAAGCATGTAAATTGCACCTATCCATGTGCGTCGGATAAGACTATATCCACACAGTAGTGAGCATGGCTTCTGAGTATTACTGTGAGCACGAGATGTTGTGCTTGAGGTACATAATCTCTCGTGTTCAAACTAAATGCTTAATTAGTCGATCAATCGCTCGGCATTCATCATCTAAGTTTTGAGCCGGCTTTACATGTGGGAAAACATAATCTCATCATTAAGCTAGATCTATTTGATCTTTTATACGAACAGATGGAAATCCGAAATGGCCAAAAAGATCACCATAAGCATGGCTTAGTATTAAGGGGATTAGTATCAAGTGGATTAGTATCAAGATTCTGTCCTGCCCTATCGAAACTTGCTGATGCTTTCATGAATGATTTTTCCATGATTCCACCTTCTAATCCCCCCACCCCACAAATGACAACTTGAATTTGGATCCGTAATCATTGGGAGATTGCCTCAGTGGCCACTCTTCCCATTTGAAAAGAGGCACTATCTAAGGGAGTGGGGTAGGGATGAGTGAGGAGGGAGCAGGGTTTCACAATCTACACACAGCACATGCCATATATAGTATGGCTTGCATAACAAAATAGGATAGGATAGAACCATACCAACAACTTTTTTTTTTGGACACGTGCTTAGAGACAATGAATATTTTATGCATCAATTATGTGCCGAGGTAATCAGTTGATTATATTGTTCTTTTTTTTTTGTCGAAAGGAAGTTCTGATTTCACTTGAAAGAGAGCTATATCACTTTAAGATAAACATGAAAATCAAACAAAGCAAGTAAATCCGAAAGATAAATCAATTTGATACAGGATGGAGAGATTCCTTCATTTCAAAAAGTCAGGTCAGTGATAGCATCAAAGCACAACTAGCAATCGATCTCCAAATCTCTCACAAACATCAATGATAAGTACACATCGAGATTTCCCTCTCTAATAGCTATGACTTTACCAAAAAGCAGTGCATACCTAGATTCAGTGTCCTCAACATTATCACCATAAAAAGATAAGAACAATACCAACATGTTAGAAGAGCACATAAAATGATTTGTAAATTTCAGATCTATTTCTAGAATAGAATAAAAAAGTACCCAATCTAAATCTAATTTTAGATCTGGAGAGAAAAATTGCAAAGGAGATATCGATGCTAACAAAATCACTTTTAGATAAGCAGATTGCTGTAGCACCATAAAAACCGCACTCGACTATAGGAGCAAGCATCGGAGCTAAAGCAAGCGAGCAAATCCTAAATAGCACATTTTTTCAAGATACTCATGCTTCGAACTCTAATCTCATAGGACAAAACTCTTCACTTGGAAGAAAAAGGTGATGGGCTTGTTCGCGAAATCAATGAAGAATCCTTCAAGAAAGACTTAAGGATATAGAATAATAGGGAAGCAAGAAGGAAAAGAGAGAGGAGGGAGAGGGAGAGAGAGACCCTCAAGAAGGTTGCTATAGAAAGGAGGGGTTTTGTGGCAACTTGGGGAGGGGGGTCAATTCTATTGTTCACGCAATATAATTTGCATTTAAATTTCACAAGATTTTCATCAATGAGGGTTCCAAGCAGACCCCTTAAATAAGCAATTGAACAATGTTTATATTTTCATGTTTGTATTCCCCGATTGGTCTTTGCTTTTATTGTAGTTTATTTTATGTATTTCTTTTCGGGTTCATTAACCGTCGACCCCAACTGGTTTGTGTAATCAATATCTTTAAAGTTTAGATATTTCTAATTTTGTATGGTTAACTAGTTTGTTAAGAACTCTTGTTAACGAGATCCGTTTTATAACTCTCATTTTCACTGTTTGGTTGCCATTGTTGTTTGGAGTAGGGGTGATCAATTTTCAATCTGGTTTGGTCCCACCTTGGAACTAGTGGTGCCTAGAATCGAATTGATTCGGTCCAGTTTTTGGGCGGCCTAGTGGAACCGGTTGTATGTGTTTGAAGCACATATTCAATTTTAGAAGTGTAAGAGTTTAAATATTTTTTTAAAAAATTTATGAAATAAATAAAAGTTATAAAAAAAATAGTCGGTCTGATCCTGACGATTCCACACTGGAACTGAGAATCGGATCAACAATTGTCGGTTTCAATTTTAGGGAATCACAAATCGGACCGACACCTTCTAAAACCAGATCGAACCGTTCGATCTGATCCTGTCGAGGTGATTCTCCATTCGATCAGTCCATTTTGCTCTATGCCTTGTTTGGAGTAGCCGTTGCACTAAATACTACAGCACAAGACGAAGTAAAGCAAGCTTCCAAAACTTACTCAAACCCCACCAATCTGTCTCCTCTCTCTTCTTTTTCACCACCTTTTACCAGTTTACACTCCATCATCGTCGCCCTTCTTCTCACACAAAAAGCAAAAGCACCAACCACAAAAAAGGAAAAGAGGAAAAACAGAAGAAGCAAACCTCTCTCTCTCACTTAGCTCACACACCACCGTAGAGAAACTCCTTCTCCTCCACCTCCCTCTCTCTCTTCTTCTTTCTCTCTCTACCAATGTCCCTCAACCCAGCATTCTCTCCCTCCTTCTTGATCTCGATCCTGCTCTCCATTCTCTTGCCGGCTCTCTCCGCCACACACTACCCGGACCCGGAGCCGGCCATTGTCCAGCCGCTCCATGTGAACCCATCGCCGCCCGCCACCATCCCCGCCTTCCCGGAGCAGTCCGACGTCGCGGGCTGCCCCCTCGACCTCCCCGACGAGCTCTTCCGCGGGGTCCGCTCTGCTTGCGGCGGCGACAGCGGCGAACCGTGGGGGGAGCTCCGCCGCACCCGGTGCTGCCCCGTGCTGGCCGCGTGGCTCTTCTCCGCCTACTCCTCCACCGCCCTGGGCAGGGCAGCGGCCGCCTCCGGAGGCGCCGCATCGGCGGCGGGCCGCGCTCCGGCGTACGACATGCCGCTGCTTCCGGACGACTCGGAGACGTGCGTGGACGGCCTCGGGAAGGCGTTCAGGGAGAGAGGGGTGGAGCTGGCGAGGCCGAACGAGACGTGCGACGTCGTTTACTGCTACTGCGGCATAAGGCTGCATCCCCTGAGCTGCCCCGGGGCGTTCTCGGTGACCCAGCGAGGGAGGGTGGTCGGGGACGACAGCGTGAGGAGGCTGGAGCGAGACTGCCGGAGCGGGAGCGGGTTTCCGGGTCTGGGCGGGTGCTCCAAATGCTTGAACAGTCTCCACCAGGTCAGTCATTTTCGGCAGAGTCTCAAATTTGCTAATTTAGCGAATGATTCTGCGGGTTTCTTCCAACTGTGATTTCGACTTCGATTTCGATCGTTGGGTATCTGTGGAATGCGGATGGGGTTAGTAAAGTTAGTTTCTTTCTCTTTCTACGCAATTTAGGTGCTGGAGAGCCTGAGAGGGCATCATGCAAGAAATGCGTAGAGCTTACTGAGTCAGTACTAGAGTCTGGTTGGACTTCAGGCGTGTTTCCATAGGCTAATTGCTCCAGATCGTCTCTGGGATTGCCCAAAAATTTGATCTTCAACATACTTGAAGACATTACTTGTCGAGCCCCTTTACAACAAATTAGTAGTAAAGAAGCTAGAGAAGGTCGAGTGATAGCATTTTGCCTCAATGATCAAGAAGCGAATCGGAATATGGTCTTATGCTATGCTTTTAGTCTGTTTTGATCTCAATCTGTACTGGTAAAGAAAGCACATTGACGACCCTGCTTCAGAGTACCGTTGCATCTTCAATTGCTCATTCTTATTATCAGCGGCTGGTTTTGGATCCTAGTCATTAGATCTTATCGGGTTTCAAAAATTGACAGTATTGATCTCCGGATCAATCACGCAAAATCTGTTGATCCCTAAATGTGAAGGGGAAAAGGAGAGAAGAACAAGCAAAAGAAAGGGCTTCAAACATGTCTTTGTCGTAACTTAAAGCATCAGCGTTGT
>JAGVVM010006639.1:0-19860 GCA_019149425.1 Psidium friedrichsthalianum
CCATAGCTCCAGTGACTAAGATGGTCTTGTTTTCAAGAAACTGGAGTATATCCAACCCCATATTGAACCGAAAATGGAGAGACAGGCTTTTAACAAGGTTAGGATGAAGGGCTTGGAAGTAGCGAATTAAGCACCAAGGCATGAAGGCTACCGTTTATAGCTGCATTCTCTCCTTTTATTGTTTTTTTATCATGAGCCTTTGCCTATCCACCTCCTTTTTTCACCTAGTCGAAATTGATGCAGCACAACTTCTCTTTGATCTGACTTCATCAAAACTCCTCTGATGGCGTCAACATCATCATTGTAGTACGGCGTAAAGAGAGCTAGCTACTACACGGTCCCGTGCGAAGTTATTTTACGGCTGCAGCGTTATCCACTGGGTTTGTGATCGTTCGAGGGTGCAATCCCATCCAGGCCTGCCGCTAGCACAAATACTATCGGTCTCCCGTCCCCATTAGTGTAGTAAACTATTCTAATGTACCTAAAATATGTAATAATATAATATACTAAACACATCATTTGTAAATGTTGAATTTATATTATGAGATGGAAGTAAGTCGATTGTATAAAATAAAAATTGGAAATAAATCAAAGGCAACTTTTTTTTTTTGTAACATTTTTTTTCCGTATTTTGAAATATTTTTATATTAGAATTCAAATATTATTTACACTTAACATTATTCTCTTTTACTAATTTAATAAGTTTCTTATTCGAGAAAAAAATGACTTTTATATTTGGATATTAAAGATTCTATCGACCTTTATCCTACCTCCCTTATAGGATAATTTTATCTGTATTATATCTCTCTTATATCCGACTTATGCTATCTTGAAAATGCACCAAATACGGATATGATAAATTTTATCATATTTTGAAATTTATCCTAACTACCAAACGTAGCCTAAAATATGTATCTTGGTTACCAACGGTGTTGATCACACCTGTGTATCACTTAATAATCCATCTTCCAATCCATGCAAGACTCGAGTTGTCTCCAGGATTGTTCACGAGGAGAGCTAGTTCCGCTTCCCTGGAGAGAGATGCCTTTTGTTACATCGTGTTGTTGGGGTTGCGATGATGAACTTGTCAATACTCAAACCTTTGTGTAACGAGTTGTCTTAGTATCTGTTGGTTCCTCTATGATTTCTTTATAGTTGGTGTTAGATTACGATGACCATGCTGTTGATATGAACAACTGAAAGTCCAATATATTATGTACCGTTTATTCTGATATTTTACTTTTTGTCAATAAGGAAATTTTCATTTCACCTAAAAGAAAATAAATCAATCCTAGAAATCCCACACAAGCAAGTATTTGAAAAATGTATGAACTTGATATAGCCTACATAGACTCGCTTAATCCTAAACCAGAACGGAGTCATAGTATCAAAGTATAATCGGTGGCTGATCATCAATATACATCATCATCAATAACGAGTACATGCCCAAATTTCCCAATCTCATGTAGCTACGGTTTTCGGAAAAGAACGGTGCGTGACGTAGGTTCGGCATCCCTACATATCACCATCTAGAAATAAAAATAACACGAACTGGTGAAAAAAGCACACATTCCATCGCCTTGTAAATCAAATCTATATCTGATCAAGATAGAAGAACGTACAACTAGATCTAATTCTGGTATCCATGAGGAATTTCATAGTAAAATTTACCTCGAAATGTGTGCCCCATCCCGTGTCCATCTCTATGAGTAGGTGAGCAAAGAAATTGTCCAATCATTCCTAAACATAATGTACGGATACCTATTCAGTCTAAATATTTCAATTACTCCTCTACATTTTTTTTGCGCGAGAATTTCAGGAAAAATTTCAAAAATGGCCTTCAGTTACCCTCATTTTTTTCAAAGAAAGGACGTCAAGTGGTCTTTGTTTCAAATAAGGGCTTAAAGGGCTTTTTATTTCAAACAAGGGCCTACCATGGCTTTTTTGTCTTTTCCTTTTGTAATTTCTTTTTCCCTTTTTTCGTTTTTCTTTTCTGTTTTCTCATTTATTTCAAGGCCGACGCCGGCGACACCCGATGGTCGACGAGGGTGGCGACCTCGCCGGCCACTGGGCTCGCCGGTCGCGGCGCCCCTCGCCCAGATCTAGCGAGGGCCAACCTTGCCAGCCACTGGGCGAGATCGGCGAGGGTTTGCTTGCCGGTTGCTGGTGACCTTGCCCGATCGCGCAGGCCACCCTCACCCAATCGAGTTTTGTGAAAGCATAGACCGCGGGCACTATCGCACCGCTCCACACGGCACAGGTAGGTCAGTGCTATTGCCCAGACGGCGTCGAGTAAGACCTTAGGATAAAGCTAGGGATCGAGCTCATTAAAGGCGAGGAGGAGGAAGGACTGAACTTTGAACTTTGGACTGTACTTTGCAATAATGGCCGGAGCAACTCTTCCACTTCACTCTAGCAGACTGCAAACTCTTCCACTTCACCAGACGTGGGTGAGGGTGGCCTCGTCGCGATTGGCCGGGCTAGGTTGCCAGCGGCCAGGCGAGCGAGCCCTTGCTGGTCTCGCCTAGTGGCTGGCGAGGGTGGGGCGAGGCTAGCCCTCCGCTAGATTTGGTGAGGGTGGCCTCGTCGGGGCTGGCGAGCCCGATGGCCGGTGAGGTCGCGAGGCCGGTGAACTTGATGGCCGATGAGGTCGTGACCTCGTCGGCCGCCGGGCGTCGGCCTTTGAAACAACTGAGCAAAACAAAAAAGAAAAAAGTAAAAACGGAAATTACAAAAGGAAATGACAAAAAGCCATCGGTCAAGCCTTTGTTTGAAACAAAGAAGCCATTTCACGCCCTTCTTTGAAACAAAAACCACTTGAAGCCCTTCTTTGAAAAAATGAGGGTACTTGAGGCCCTTTTTTGAAATTTTCCACAAATTTCAATGTAATCATTTAAACCACTTCTCACAGGAAAACATTGACGTGGCAGTGTACCATATAAGAACGCCAGCAATAATTGGACTGCTACATGAGGGATTTTTGGCGAAAATTGATCGGAAGGATTTAAGTGGAATTTTCTAGAAAGGTCTTCGATTAAGTTGGCAAAATTGCAAAACTTAAAATTGAATTGCCATTCATATATTAGATTGAAGACTGATTGAGTAATTTTTCCGTGTGTGAGCCAAAGAGTCGGGAATGTTACACCGCTCCATCTGGCTTGTTAGTTAGAGCAACGACGTGCGCCCAAGCGAAGGAGAGCTGGGCGACGTGCGCCCAAGCGAAGGAGAGCTGGCTAACATGAAGGTCACACTTGCAGGCTAACTGTGATTGGTGGGCCTTTGGGGGCATGCGTTAGAGAAATTTTAGATATCTTCTAGAGATATTTATGATATTTTCTTTGATTTTCTATATCTATTTGATTATGTATATATGATTTGATTTCCTTAAATATTCTCTAATAAATCTCTATGTTTTCTTTTTTATCCATCGAAATATTAAAGATTCCTCTTCTTCTCTTTACATTCTTTAACTTGATATTTAGAGCTACCGTTCTTGAGGAAATCGTAAGTACACTTGGTGCACTTTTGCACCCAGTGCGTCCATAACAAAATAAATCCATCCCACCAGTCGATGATGCTCTCACCGAGTGCCTCATTCTCATCTGATTAAACATAGTGGTAGTCGTGTTATGATGTCGGCAATGCGTCAGTAGGTGGAGTATTTTCATGCATGTGGTTTTCTTTTGATGCCAGCCACACATGCCTCATCGCTTAGTAGCTGTTTTCTCAAGCCATCATATAGGCCAATTAATACTTTGATGCCATGCAATATAGGCCGCACCGCTTAGTTACTGTTCACAAGCCAACCGTATCCTTATTTTTTTTCCCCTCATAGAAGTTAGTTGTTCATTGCATTGCAGAAGGAATTGAGGAGGACCTTCAATGGCACGAAAAATTATCAAGAATGAGCTACCAATTATCGGTGGCATCGGTATCTGATATGAAAGGAAGACTAATAACTCACACATGTCATTTTGCTGTGGTCCATTTCCACATACTTACAGAGTACTAGGTTATTGTCTCATCACAATCAACTGTTGCATGTCCAGACTACTATAATTTTAGAGCATCGCTCGGTTAAGCTTGAAGCACCGCTGATTCCTGGCAAATGAATTCTTAGGAAATAGTCCTCCCAATCAATAGACCTTGGATCAAAGCAGAAGACGCTTTCCAAGTCCACTCCATTATCTACGGCCGTGGCTCTTAAAGCTTTTTGTATTGTGTCATCAAAGCTAAGTCCGTTCACGGAAAAGGAAAGAGAAAACAAAGAACAAGAATTCGTTAAGGATACAAAATCTTCATGCCATGATTTCAAGTAGAATGGTTAGTGAGTCGATCACAAAAATTGAGGCTTACATGCCATTGAATGATGCGTAAGGTCTAAAGATTTCTGCCACTTGCATTGCCTTGTCGACGTTCCTTTTCACATCAACATGCAAGCTTTGGAAATAATTTTGTCCCTACCACAAGAAATTGCAAATGTAAACGAACTCATTCATATCGATAGACATGTTGTGCAAACATCGGATCTTTCACTGTGAATATGCCTTGTTTTACTTTCGGCTTTTCAAGTCACAATGCTTATAGGAGTAAAATGGACTTGGCAGAAAAACATACTAAATCGCACCTGATCCTATGACTGCATGACATGATTATAAAGGTGACAAAGACATCACAAATGCTATATTATTGTCTGACATACTTTGGTAACATAATTTTTCGGTCGAGTACTTAATTGCCACAGTTGTTAATCAATCCCTTGAGTATTACATAATTTTTCTTGAAATTTATGACACACAAATGATCAATTGAAAATGTATGGTATTGAAGTGAGTTCTGCAATGAAAATGGTGACCCTTATGATGTCCTCTGGAGGAGAGAGAGAGAGAGAGAGAGAGAGAGAGAGAGAGAGAGAGAGAGAGAGAGAGAGAGAGAGAGAGGAGAGAGAGAGAGGAGAGTAACTGCGGCAATGTTGTTTTGTCATCAAACCTGGGCCAATCCAATTCCTACATAAAGTTTTTCTCCTATGGACAGGCCTGGTTAACAAATTATGGTTGACCTAGTGGCTGGGCCATTATCTATGTACCACAGCAACAGTTACAATAAACACGAAAGGCGGAGAGTACTGCATAGATTTTCATATGGCATATAAGATGTTGATATGTGTATGTGATGGGACAAAATTTGAGTCAACGGGACAAACCTTTGACTGGGGAGGGTAATATTGGGTCAGGTGCTTTTGAAAGCTCTCCATGCTGTCTGCTGGGATGAGCTTACCACTTCGATCGGCTTTCCATCCTCGTTTGCCAAAGGGTTGTCTGTGAAGTACTTGAGAATAAAGCTTTGAAAGTCGGCATACCTCAGGGGATTACTCATTGAGGAACTCACGTGATAAATCATACATGAAGGTCGATTTGCATGCATTATCATGGCCACAATCATGGCGTTTACCACCATATCAGCTGGTATCTGTACAAAAGAATTATATATTGAAACTTAGATGCAATGAAGGCGGAAGCGATCACGGGGCGAGCAACCCATTTGGACAACTTAGGCCAAAAGGTAAATGGGCAGACTTGGACAATGTGCTTACATGAATAGACCCGGCGAGGTCAGAATATTTCCATGTAAATTCTACGTTATAGATGCGGGTTTAGGCAATACACCAGGCTTAATCTTCAGGGCGATTGACTAGTAATACCTTTAAGATAGAAGGAAGCTGATAGTTTGACAGTTTGACAGTACTGTCAATTATTTCTAGTTACACGATCTCCAAATCAATGAGTACTTTATGTAAAATACGCGATGATGATATGTAAATCTGTAGTTAAGATTGTACAGTCCCTAATAGTACTGTCAGGAAACATTCCCCAACATTAGAATAGAACCCCTAAACTTTTGGAGAAAGATAGAACTCGAAATTAAATTCATTTTATAATTGCCTTCTATGACGGGGAACTCTTCCCTCAAGCGGTAGACCCATAAATTTTGACCATTCGCTATTAATGAACCACGTGTTATGCGAGCCTCTTTTTTTTCATGTTTTGGGTGGGGGGTCGAAGTTATTGCGAGTTAAGGTACAGGTTGATTATCCAAATATGATGTTTGCCTTCTTCCATGAGAAATCCTAACTATGCCATTTTCCTAAACCATACACATGTCGATCCTCGGATTCACTAAGCTAATATTAAGTACCTTCCATTCTATGCGATATAGTCACGCAGAAGAAAGTTAGATTATTGATATTTTTGCATGAACATTGCATTGAAATTAAAGAGGCCATGTTAATCACTGCTCTGATAAGTAGGTATTACCAGATCGAGGATAATGTCCGGATCACCAATGAAGGAGTTTATTTTTCCTCTCCCATAGTTGATGGCGATGTTATCGATGGTTCTGTGCAATTCTCCATAAGAGAGAAATTTAGAAAGAAAGAAAAAGATTTGCTATACTAAAAATGGTTATGAACTTATGAAGTCTCACAATATAGAGCAAATCAACTAAAGCAAGTTTGCAAAGAATAAGTACTATTAAATGGCTTTATCATCCGGGAAAATCACACGATAAATTAAAAAAAAAACATTTTATATGGTGTGCGATCAAGTCATAATTTAAATAAGTGCAATTAAGTTCTAAGCTTTTGAGAATTGTACAATTTTGGGCCTATTATTGCCACAAGTGATGTGTAATTGCCGGAAAGTCGAATTCCTTATCAAACTTTTAGAAAAGATTTTGGGAAAAACGTGAAAAAAAAAAGGGAAGGCTTTTGTGCACTGAGAATGTGACTGATTATGTTATCAATTAGAACTCAAATTCTATTAAAAATTTTCTTAAAAGTCGATATCAAATTCATAACCAAAAATCAACACTTCAATCTCGAATTGAATCATCTAAAAAAAAAAAGAAAGGTTCATTCATAGATATCCAAACTAAGAGTATAACAAGACATAGGAGTTTAAAAATCTAATTTCCAATTCAATCAACGAGTAAGGAAAAAACTAAATTGCATAGAATTAAAAATAAAAATAAAAACCTCTGCATGATCATTAAAACGTTCGAAAACGTCAAGAGTAATCTTCCTCACCATTTTGCTGTCAAAAGCACCAATGAATTCATGTGAATGGTGTGAACGAGAGGGAGATTTGGGAAGCATAACCTGAAAGGGAAACCCTCGAACCAACCAGCAAAAGGTTCCCTGATAGTGCTTGTGATCATGGTTGGTCTTACAACGGCAAGCGGTACGTTCCGGTTGAGATGATGCGTCATCATCATTTCTCCCATCGCTTTCGTCCAAGTGTATGTATTTGGCCAACCATGTAACCTCGCCCTGCCCATCGATTATGTCGGAACCGACAAGAAAGGAGGATTATTACTTCCTACATTCATGGAATTTCGTTTTGAAACTCTTTTGGTTTGATAGTCGGGTGGTGTCGCGATCAGTTTTGCATGCCTCGACAAGTCCACCTCCCGGGTGATTTGATTATTCATCACCAATTTTTCTTGTCGTTTAATCCAACTCCTTGTTGAGAAATTGGTTCGTGCATATTACTAAATGACTTCGATTTACAAATCAAACCTTTGTAAGCCTAGATCCTTCAAAGCCATGGTGATTTCCTCCTCTGAAGCATTCTTTCCTCGAAGCAGACCAATTAATTCTTCACTCAAGAGCTTTTCTTCATCGACGTCCGGTTTTCTTGATCCACTGATCGTCTCTCCCATGCTAAATGCCTTCTCTGGTATAACCCCACTCTTTACGCCGCATACATATGCTGAAAAATAACCAGGGGTATGATTATTATCAGTAAATTATGGTCAATGATAGCTACCCTAATATGATCAGTCCTTTAAATCGGTTTATGAACAGATTCAACGTACTTTTATCGAGCGAAAGGCATTGGAACGAGGAAAATATTGAGAACAACCGCAACAGGAAAATCACTTACCAGTTGATACATGGAGCAGCACCTCTATATTGACGCATCTTGTTGCAAATTCTGCAACATGCTTAGCTCCATACGTATTGATGGACAGTGCAGTGTCATACCTGCAAAAAAAAAAAAAGGGGCTTCCAAGTTGAAAGTGAATCATTAATTGGAGAAAAAACGAGCGGATCAATAAGGTACCGATCATCAAATGTGGTAGTTGCGGCCGAATGGACGACGATATCGATTTCTCTCCACATCTCAGACCTCAAATCAGAATCTTTCACTCCCAGATTCTCACTTGAGACGTCACCCGGAATTGCATGTAGCTTCTCCAAAATGGAAGTCAAGTTTGGTGAACATTTTTGCCTCAAAACAGCGAATAACTTCTGCTCTATGAGCTGTTTGGGATTGGATGCAAGACTTAGACACATTCACAACTTATATCACAAAACCAATTATGTGAAATCAAAGATGATGGAGAGCAGAAATTTGTTTTATATATGAAACAAAAGTTGTCTTTCAAGTATCTCACTCTTTCATTTAATTAAACTTTGAAATTTCGACTGTAATATTGGTCGAGGAAGACGTATATAAATTCGTATATGAAGAAAGCTACTCTATTGTTCCGTTCTGAAGATATTAATTTTTCTCCTTATTTATAAATTTATAGAAGAGTCGATAAGTATCAAACAAGTATTTATTTATTTATTTTCTAATTTATCAACCTTTTTGTAGAGTCACCACTTTTATTTTCCTTTCTTGTCAACTTTTTCAATTTACCAATTTTTTATTCTAGAATACACCAAACTCATCATGATAAATAACCAATTTTTCTCCGATTAAATTTATTATTAATTACTTTTGGATTACCAATTATTATTTGAGTTAGTTACCAATGTATATTGTATATTGCTTTTTGTTTTTGGAAATTACATACTTCTCTTATCTTTGACTAAAAAAAAATTGTCCTATTGTCTCCCGACTTTTACTTACATTCCTTATCAATGGCTTAAGTTTACCAACTATTACATGAAATTACCAAGCTTTATTTGTATGACTGACAAACTTTTCTTCCATTGAGTTGCCTTACTAGCTATGGATTACAACTCTTACTTGAGTTACTCACCAATGTTTATCTATTCTTTTTTAAATATAGCAACTTTTCAAATTGATCTACCAATTTTATTTGCCTTGCTTACTGGTTTTGCAGAAATTACCAACATTAGTTAAAATGATTACTAACCTTTTCTGATGAAGTTCTCAACTCGTTTTTCGCATCACCTACTCTTATTTGAGTTAATTAGCAGCGTCTATTTGTTTCTTTTCAGAATTACCAATTTCTTTTATCTCCAAAAAGAAAACCCTTTCCTTTTTACCAACTTTCATTGCCCTTTTTGTTTTCAACACCTTAGTTTTACCAATTATTCAATGAAATTAATAGCATTTTCATATTACTTACTGTCTCCAATTATACTTACCAACTATTCTAATGATCTACCCTTTTATTTTCCTTACTTGCCAATCTTTTTCGATTAAGTCATCCCCTAATTTTGCATTATCAACATTTATTCCAGTAACTATTCACAAGTTTTAGTTTTTTTTCTTAATGTTAAAATAAAAAGTTATCTCGACCGGAAAGAAACTTCTCTTAAACAGGAGTAAGAGCATGTAATCATGTTTCATAATATAATTTCATCGTTAGGTGTCTCAGTGAAATTTTATAAAATTACATGTGGCGGAGTTTTATTATTCAAGAAAAACAGGAGAAAAAAAATTACTGCTATTCCTTGATCCATTGTTCAACCACACAAAATGGGGAAAAGTACTAAAAAAATCTTAAATCTATTGCATTGGTACCAATTCAATCCTAAATTTTTTAATTAGACCAATTCAGTCCAAAATTTTTTTGCTTTGGTATCAATTGAGTCCATCCAGCTAATTTTGGTTGAAATCGCTGACGTGAACTCGGTCATCCTACATAGCACAGCCGAAGCTAATGTGGATATATTTTAATATAATTTTAATATAATTTTTTTTTCCTTTTCTGGGCTCTACTTCTTCTTTTTTTTAAGTGGCCAGTGAGGGTTTTCTTATTGGTCGGCAAGGGCCGCTAGTTGACCCTCGTCGGCCCTGCGTGAGGCCGTCACGGCTTTCGCCAACCCTTGCCTAGATCTAGGCCAGGTGAGGGCGCCGCAACCGTCGCACCAGCCCTAAGTGAGGCCGCAACACCTAGATCTAGGGTAAGCGCTTTGCGGCCCGTGCCCCAATTCGATAGGGGCTAGGACACCCTCACCTATGGCAATTGAGGACCTCCAAGCCCTCAATCGTGGTCGACATGAGTCAACCGACGGCCCTTGCTAGCTAATAGCAAAAAAAAAATTCCATAAAAGAAATATATATTAAAATACTTAAATAAAATTAGAATAAAATTAAAAATGTCCACGTCAGCACAGACTATGCCACGTAAGACAGTCGGTGTCCTTGCTAGCAATTTTCGGCCAAAATTGGTCAAAAGTACTCGATTTGTACCAATGCAAAAAAAGTTTAAGACTGATTGATTCAATTAAAAAATTTAGGATTGAATTGGTACCAACGAAATAGATTTAGGACTTTTTTGATATTTTTCCCCACAATATGTGTACTAGATATTTATCTTTTGGTGATTCTATAAATATAATTTAAAGTTTGTCCAAAGAGCATTCCATGACCCACATGAAGTTCCAAACGTGGCTTCTCATCACATATGTTAAAATAGTCATGCCAACCATAAATTTAGCGTTCATCCGTAAATATGTTTACCTCTTTGTGCAACCGATATGAGGCTGACTGTTCATCCACAGCTCTAATAAGGAGGAAAATTTTCTTCACGTTTGGCTGAATTCGTAGTATCTTCTCCACAAAAACTATGTCAAACAATACAAAACATGTTAATTGGAAATAAGATGATTTCTAATAGGGATGCAACTGCGTATGTCTAAATAACTGGATATCCATCTTCTGAATTTTCAATTTCCCCCTCACTTCTTACAATCTAGTCTTCCTTTGTTGTTGTTTGTGACTTTTCATGTCCGATAAGAAACTGGAGATTCAAGTACAGAGCACCGACAATGCTCTGAACCCTTCCTCTCTTGCGTGCCCAGGTTTGAAGATGGTTGTCCTAACGCCTTCCGATTGATGAATTCCGTCAAGAAATCCACCTTTGAAATTTTTATGTACGTAGACGCATAGACATAGAGAGAGAGAACAGTCGACGGTGATCTCACCAAATCTAAAAAAAATAGTGGAGATTCGTGAGCGTCAACAATGCTCTGAACCCTTGCTCTCCACATTCCCAGCTTTGGAAAAGTAGTCCTACTGCCTTCCGATTGATGAATTCCGTCAAGAAATCCATCTTTGAAAATTTTTATGTACGTAGACACACACAAAACAATTATAGAGAGAGAGAGAGAGAGAGAGAGAGAGAGAGTACTCTTGGCTAGAAAACCGGTAGCTCCAGTGACTAAGATGGTCTTGTTTTCCAGAAATTGGACTATGTCTAACCCCATGGCAAACGAATTTTCGATTGAACGAGCCAGAAAAATGAGAGATAATTTGGAAGTGATGCTTTCTGAAGCAAAAGATCCATCTTCTGGTGCATCATTTATACCCACGGTTAGGTGGCTGTCCATGTAATTTTTCGCTTGCGCAAGTTGATACGACACGATATTTGATCCGACTCTCCCGGACTCGTTGCCACTTGATTACCTAAATGTTGATATGTCAAAATCATTCTCGAAAATTAGATCGAGAGCAATATGCACGATGCTACTGTAACAAAATAATGGGGTGAGCCTTTTCGAGAATAAACGGTGCAGCTTAAATAAAATCGGGATAAATCGGCAATACCTAATTAAATAGATTTTATTTGGACAATTCGCTCCATACCACGTGATTAAACACTAGGCAAGATGACTTTCGCTAAGTGGATGAACAAGGTCTAATTGAAAATGAATCGAATAATTGGTTGTGTCATAAAGAACTTTATGTCAATGCCCCAGTCGCCACAACTCCCAATCAGGATTGCTGAGACCAAATGAGCAAGACTTTTTGAGGATGAAAAAGTCAGTGGGGGTGTTAAAACACGAAGGAGGCACACAGATGGCGTTCAACTAGTTCTGAAACTTGTGACTTTAGAGCTTTCTTGGTTAGCCAATATCTATCTTCTTTGTATTAACTTGGGAGTGCTCTGATTTGCACGGTACACCTATCGGTGGTTCTGCGACAAAGTTGACTTCATGGTTCTGCAAACAAATTTAAGTTCATCGGGGACTAACACCCTCACCGATATCATTGGTAAACCAGTGGGGCTATTTATATCCTCTTGCTCCGTTTTGCATCTCTTATTTGAAATTTTTCCAAAAAAAAAAACATGAGGAAAAAAGCAAGGAATTTATTTGAATTAATTATAGATTGAGTGGGGAGGGGCGAAATCGTGATTTCGTACCTTTGGTCGAACTTGGTGGTTGCGGCCAAGTTGACGATGATGTCTATTTCTCTCCACATCTCCGACCTCAAATCAAAATCATGTACTCCCAGGTTCTCGCATGAAACGTCACCAGGAATTGGAACCAACCTCCCCACGGTTGAGTTGAAATTCTCTGGCCATTCTTTCCTCATAACGTCAAATAACTCCTTCTGTATGAGCTGCTTGCGATGTGAAAAGATCGAGAGGTGTTATGAAGGAAATTTGGAATTACACATCTAAGGGGAAAATTACTTAAAAAAAAAGTCCTAAATATGTTGCATTTGGTCAATTCAGTCTTAAATTTTTTTTTAGCTGATTGTGTTCTAAACCTTTTGCGTTTGTATCAATCCGGTCCATTTGACCAGCCGCGCTGATAGTGGACAAATCTAATAATATTTTATTTCTTATTTCTTTAGTTTTTTGTTTACTCTCTCTCTCTCTCTCTCTCTCTCTCTCTCTCTATCCATCTCTCTCTCTCTCTCATCCATTCCATTCCCACTGTGGTGGTGAGCTGTGGCTGGCAATGGTCCCCGAAGCTATCGGCCACTACACAAGGCGGCCTCGTCGGTCGCAGACGAAGGTAAGCTTGCCCTCACCCACGGCTACGACTCGCCTGGTGGCCACCGAGCTCTGGCCATAGGGAAAAAAAGACGAAAAGAAAAGAAAAATAAAAGTAAGAAATGTCATAATAATAATATTAAGAATTATTCATGTCAGCACCGGTGGTGCCATGTTAGGACTGGCCAGTCAAATTGACTAAATTGACATAAAATAATAAAGATTTATTTATTTATTATTGCACACACATCTATGTGTGCCTCTTTTTGCTAGTGAATTCGAAACAAGCCGTGGAGCTAATGTCCATGGTTAATTTAAGGTTTAAATCTCTACCTCTTCATGCAACCGTCGAGTCGCTCTGTTTGTCCGTAGCTCTAATGAGAACGTACATCCTTCTACATTGGGTTGAACTCGGAGTATCTTCTCCACAAAAACTAACCCATCATAATAAATGAAACCAAATAAATGTCAATTAGCAAAACAGTTGGTCAATTGATGAAAAATAATAAAGGCTCCGTTTTGTTTCACGAAAAATAAAAATTTGAAAACATTTTTTGAAATTATGATTGCTTATATCATTTCAAATAATCAGTTAATGAAAAATGTTTTCATCATTGATAAAAATTTATGTCTAAATATTTTTGTGTGACTATGAAAATATTTCTCCTTCATTAATTTTTGTACTGATATAAGCGATCATTTTCAACAAAATATTTTCAAAATCATTCATTTTCGAAAAAACAAATGGAGTCTAAGAATACTTTGGATACGTAGAGAGAGAGGAGAGTACTCTTGCGAGGAAGCCAGTAGCTCCAGTGACTAAGATAGTCTTGTTTTCAAGAAAATTGGAGTATATCCAACCCCATATTGGAACCGAAAATTAATCAGAGAGTGTATTAACAAGAGTTAGGATGAAGTAGAAGAGCGAATTAAGACAAAGGCATGAGGCTCCATTTATAGCTGCATTTTTTTTTTTTTATCATGCCTTTGCCTATCCACCTCCTTTTTTCACCTATCGAAATTAAAGCAGCACCATCTCCTCGATCAGATTTTCCCTCCCAAACTCTTTTGATACGGTCAACATCATCACGGTAGTACGGCGGAAAGAGAACTAGCTATAAAATATTTCTCGTTCATTGATTTTTATCGCCGATATAAATAATTATTTTCAGCAAAATGTATACAAATCATTCATTTTCGAAAAAAACAAACGAATCTAAGAATATTTTAGATACATGCCGAGAGAGGTACTCTTCGCGAGAAAGCCATAGCTCCAGTGACTAAGATGGTCTTGTTTTCAAGAAACTGGAGTATATCCAACCCCATATTTGAACCGAAAATGGACGAGACAGTCTTTTAACAAGAGTTAGGATGAAGTGGAAGAGCGAATTAAGCACCAAGGCATGAAGGCTCCGTTTATAGCTGCATTCTTTTTTTTTTTTTTCATGCCTTTGTTGCCTATCCACCTCCTTTTTTCACTATCGAAATTGATGCAGCACCGTCTCTTTGATCTGACTTCATCCAAAACTCTCTGATGCGTCAACATCATCATTGTAGTACGGCGTAAAGAGAGCTAGCTACTACACGGTCCCGTGCGAAGTTATTTTACGGCTGTCAGCGTTATCCACTGGGTTTGTGATCGTTCGAGGGTGCAATCCCATCCAGGCCTGCCGCTAGCACAAATACTATCGGTCTCCGTCCCCATTAGTAGTAAACTATTCTAATGTACCTAAAATATGTAATAAAATATAATATACTAAACACATACATTTGTAAATGTTGAATTTATATTATGAGATGGAAGTAAGTCGATTGTATAAAATAAAAAATAGGGAATAAATCAAAGCAACTTTTTTTTTGTAACATTTTCTTATTTTGAAATTTTTATATTAGAATTCAAATATTATTTACACTTAACATTATTCTCTTTTACTAATTTAATAAGTTTCTTATTCGAGAAAAAAAATGACTTTTATATTATGGATATTAAAGATTCTATCGACCTTTATCCTACCTCCCTTATAGGATAATTTTATCTGTATTATATCTCTCTTATATTCCGACTTATGCTATCTTGAAAATGCACCAAATACGTGATATGATAAATTTTATCATATTTTGAAATTTATCCTAACTACCAAACGTAGCCTAAATATGTATCTTGGTTACCAACGGTGTTGATCACACCTGTGTATCACTTAATAATCCATCTTCCAATCCATGCAAGACTCGAGTTGTCTCCAGGATTGTTCACGAGGAGAGCTAGTTCCGCTTCCCTGGAGAGAGATGCCTTTTGTTACATCGTTGTTGGGGTTGCGATGATGACCTTGTCAATCTCAAACCTTTGTGTAACGAGTTGTCTTAGTATCTGTTGTTCCTCTATGATTTCTTTAGTTGGTGTTAGATTTACGATGACCATGCTGTTGGATATGAGCAACTGAAAGTCCCATATATTATGTACCGTTAATTCTGGTATTTTACTTTTTGTCAATAAGGAAATTTTCATTTCACCTAAAAGAAATATACATAACTTCAACGAAATCAATCTAGAAATCCCACAAAGCAAGAATTTGAAAAATGTATGAACTTGATACAGCCTACATAGACTCGCTTATCCTACAAGAACGGAGTCATAGCATCAAAGTATAATCGGTGGCTGATCACCAATATCACATCATCATCAATAACGAGTACATGCTAAGATTTTCCTCTCATGTAGCTACGGTTCGCTAAAAAAACAGTGCGTGTGCGTAGGTTCGGCATCCCAACATATCACCATCTAGAAATAAAAATAACACCAACTGGTGAAAAAAGCACACATCATCGCCTTGTAAATCAAATCTATATCTAGATCAAGATAGAAGAACGTGCAAACTAGATCTTATTCTAGTATCCGTGAGGAAACTTTCATAGTAAAAATTTACCTCGAAATGTGTGCCCCATCCATGTCCCATCTCTATGAGTAGGTGAGCAAAGAAATTGTCCAATCATTCCTAAACATAATGTACGGATACCTATTCAGTCCTAAATATTTCAATTAC
This sequence comes from Psidium friedrichsthalianum, assembly GCA_019149425.1. Lineage (NCBI taxonomy): Eukaryota > Viridiplantae > Streptophyta > Magnoliopsida > Myrtales > Myrtaceae > Psidium > Psidium friedrichsthalianum. The sequence continues at coordinate 16,029 of JAGVVM010006639.1, forward strand.
TTCTACATTTTTTTGCAAACGAAATTTCAGGAAAAATTTCAAAAAGGACTTCAAGTACCCTCATTTTTTCAAAAAAAGGCCTCAAGTGGTCTTTGTTTCAAATAAGAGCCTGAAGTGCTTTTTATTTCAAACAAGGGCCTGACCAATGGCTTTTTTGTCATTTCCTTTTGTAATTTCTTTTTCCCTTTTTCCGTTTTTCTTTTCTTTTTCTCATTTATTTCAAGGCCGTGGCCAGTGAGCCCAATGGTCGACGAGGGTGGCGACCTCGCCGGCCACTGGGCTCGCCGTCGCGGCGCCCTCGCCCAGATCTAGCGAGGGCCAACCTTGCCAGCCACTGGGCAAGATCGGCGAGGGTTGCTCTCCGGTTGCTGGTGACCTGGTCCAAGCCCTCGCCAATCGCGACGGGCCACCCTCACCCAATCGAGTCTGTGAAAGCATAGACCGCGGGCACCATCGCATGCCCCCACGGCACAGGTATCAGTGCTATTGCCCAGACGGCGTCGAGCAAGACCTTGGGATGGAAGCTAGGGATCGAGCTCATTAAAGGATGAGGAGGAGGAAGGATTGAACTTTGAACTTTGGACTGTACTTTGCAATCAATGGCCGGAGCACTCTTCCACTTCACTCTAGCAGACTGCAACTCTTTCACTTCACCAGACATGGGTGAGGGTGGCCTCGTCGCGATTGGCCAGGGCAGGGTTGCCAGCGGCCCCAGTGAGCGAGCCCTCGCTGGTCTCGCCTAGTGGCTGGCGAGGTGGGCGAGGCTAGCCCTCGCTAGATCTGGTGAGGGTGGCCTCGTCGGGGCCGGCGAGGTCGCGAGGCCGGTGAACTCGATGGCCGATGAGGTCGTGACCTCGTCGGCCGTCGGGCGTCGGCCTTCAAACAAATGAGCAAAAGAAAAGAAAAAAGAAAAAAAGGAAACAAAAATTACAAAAGGAAATGACACAAAAAAGCCATCGGTCAAGCCTTTGTTTGAAACAAAGAAGCCATTTCACGCCCTTCTTTGAAACAAAGACCACTTGAAGCCCTTCTTTGAAAAAATGAGGGTACTTGAGGCCCTTTTTTGAAATTTTTCCACCAATTTCAATGTAATCATTTAAACCACTTCTCACAGGAAAACATTGACGTGGCAGTGTACCATGTAAGAACGCCAGCAATAATTGGACTGCTACATGAGGGATTTTTTGGCGAAAATTGATCGGAAGGAATTAAGTGGAATTTTCTAGAAAGGTCTTCGATTAAGTTGGCAAAATTGCAAAACTTAAAATTGAATTGCCATTCATATATTAGATTGAAGATTGATTGAGTAATTTTTCCGTGTGTGAGCCAAAGAGTCGGGAATGTTACGCCGCTCCATCTGGCTTGTTAGGTTAGAGCAACGACGTGTGCCCAAGTGAAGGAGAGCTGGGCTAACATGAAGGTCACGCTTTGCAGGCTAACTGTGATTGGTGGCCTTTGGGGGCATGCGTTAGAGAAATTTTAGATATCTTCTAAAGATATTTATGATATTTTCTTTGATTTTCTATATCTATTTGATTATGTATATATGATTTGATTTCCTTAAATATTCTCTAATAAATCTCTATGTATTCTTTTTATACATCGAAATATTCAAGATTCCTTTTCTTCTCTTTACATTCTTTAACTTGATATTTAGAGCTACCGTTCTTGAGGAAATCGTAAGTACACTTGGTGCACTTTTGCACCCAGTGCGTCCATAACAAAATAAATCCATCCCACCAGTCGATGATGCTCTCACCGAGTGCCTCATTCTCATCTGATTAAACATAGTGGTAGTCGTGTTATGATGTCGGCAATGCGTCAGTAGGTGGAGTATTTTTCATGCATGTGGTTTTCTTTTGATGCCAGCCACACATGCCTCATCGCTTAGTAGCTGTTTTCTCAAGCCATCATATAGGCACCTTAATACTTTGATGCCATGCAATATAGGCCGCACCGCTTAGTTACTGTTTCACAAGCCAACCGTATCCTTATTTTTTTTCCCCTCATAGAAGTTAGTTGTTCATTTTTTCATTGCAGGAAGGAATTGAGGAGGACCTTCAATGGCACGAAAAATTATCAAGAATGAGCTACCAATTATCGGTGGCATCGGTATCTGATATGAAAGGAAGACTAATAACTCACACATGTCATTTTGCTGTGGTCCATTTCCACATACTTACAGAGTACTAGATTATTGTCTCATCACAATCAACTGTTGCATGTCCAGACTACTATAATTTTAGAGCATCGCTCGCTTAAGCTTGAAGGCACCGCTGATTCCTGGCAAATGAATTCTTAGGAAATAGTCCTCCCAATCAATAGACCTTGGATCAAAGCAGAAGACGCTTTCCAAGTCCACTCCATTATCTACGGCCGTGGCTCTTAAAGCTTTTGTATTTGTGTCATCAAAGCTAAGTCCGTTCACGGAAAAGGAAAGAGAAAACAAAGAACAAGAATTCGTTAAGGATACAAAATCTTCATGCCATGATTTCAAGTAGAATGGTTAGTGAGTCGATCACAAAAATTGAGGCTTATGCCCTTGAATGATGCGTAAGGTCTAAAGATTTCTGCCACTTGCATTGCCTTGTCGATGTTCCTTTTCACATCAACATGCAAGCTTTGGAAATAATTTTTGTCCCTACCACAAGAAATTGCAAATGTAAACGAACTCATTCATATCGATAGACATGTTGTGCAAACATCGGATCTTTCACTGTGAATATGCCTTGTTGTACTTTCGGCTTTTAAGTCACAATGCTTATAGGAGTAAAATGGACTTGGCAGAAAAACATACTAAATCGCACCTGATCCTATGACTGCATGACATGATTATAAAGGTGACAAAGACATCACAAATGCTATATTATTGTCTGACATACTTTGGTAACATAATTTTTCGTCGAGTACTTAATTGCCACAGTTGTTAATCAATCCTTGAGTATTACATAATTTTTTCTTGAAATTTATGACACACAAATGATCAATTGAAAATGTATGGTATTGAAGTGAGTTCTGCATGAAAATGGTGACCCTTATGATGTCCTCTGTGAGAGAGAGAGAGAGAGAGAGAGAGAGAGAGAGAGAGAGACTGAGCGGCAATGTTGTTTTGTCATCAAACCTGGGCCAATCCAATTCCTACATAAAGTTTTTTCTCCTATGGACAGGCCTGGTTAACAAATTATGGTTGACCTAGTGGCTGGGCCATTATCTATGTACCACAGCAACAGTTACAATAAACACGAAAGGCGGAGAGTACTGCATAGATTTTCATATGGCATATAAGATGTTGATATGTTGTATGTGATGGGACAAAATTTGAGTCAACGGACAAACCTTTGACCGGGGAGGGTAATATTGGGTCAGGTGCTTTTGAAAGCTCTCCATGCTGTCTGCTGGGATGAGCTTACCAACTTCGATCGGCTTTCCATCCTCGTTTGCCAAAGGGTTGTCTGTGAAGTACTTGAGAATAAAGCTTTGAAAGTCGGCATACCTCAGGGATTACTCATTGAGGAACTCACGTGATAAATCATACATGAAGGTCGATTTGCATGCATTATCATGGCCACAATCATGGCGTTTACCACCATATCAGCTGGTATCTGTACAAAAGATTATATATTGAAACTTAGATGCAATGAAGGCGGAAGCGATCAACGGGGCGAGCAACCCATTTGGACAACTTAGGCCCAAAAGGTAAATGGGCAGACTTGGACAATGTGCTTACATGAATAGACCCTGCGAGGTCAGAATATTTCCATGTAAATTCTACGTTATAGATGCGGGTTTGGCAATACACCAGCTTAATCTTCAGGGCGATTGGGAGACCTTT
>JAGVVM010006640.1:0-17158 GCA_019149425.1 Psidium friedrichsthalianum
GATTAAGAATTTAAAACATCGTTCTACAATAATGAGTACTCCGTTTGATATTAGTATTAAATAATTTAAACATCTTAAAAAGTGACTACTTTTTATAAAAAAAATATTTGTAGAACAATAGCACAACTTGAATATGTGAGTGCTATATGGTCTTTAATGTATGTGATGTATTGTACAAGACTTGATATTGCAATTTTCGTGTGTAAGTTGAGTAAAAATACTAATAATCTAAGTATAGAACATTGAAATGTTGTCACCAAAAATTTTGTTTTATCTTAAGAGAAGTAAAAATTTAGGATTGTTTTGCAACAATTATCCAGTAATATTAGAAGGATACACCGATGTTAGTTGTATTTCTAGTGTGGCATATAAACATTCCACTTCTGAATGCATCTTTATATTAGGTGGATGTGTTGGATCTTGGGCGAGCAAGAAATAAACATGCATAACTCACTTAACAATGAAATCTGAATTTATTGCTTTAACATCAAGTGGGAAAGAGGCCGAATAGAAAAGAATTTGTTATTGGACATCAAATAATGGCCTAATCCTATGCCTTATATTTTTGTTTATTGTGACAGTCAGGCTACTTTGGCAAAAGCTTATAGTAGCACTTATAATGGAAAGTCTAGACATATTAGTCTAAGGCATGAATACGTAAGACAATTGATTTCAAGATGATAGCATAACAATTGTCTAAGGTCAAGCAAGCGACCAATCCCTTTGCAAAGGCTCTATCAAGAGAAATGGTAAAGGTGGCTTCGCACGAAACAGGGCTGAAACCTCTGCTTAAAATCACTAGTGATGGTAATTCGACCTAATACTAGCATATCATTAGTTATAAGATTTAATGGGGAAAAACAAGTTGTTGAATGTGATTGTTTAATACTGACATTAGCTCGAATATAAGAAGTCGATATTCTTTGTTACGTCTAGAGGTTGAGTTATACTCTTAATGAAGTGTAATATGATTTAGTAATGCGTTTATGAGTGACAAAACATGTGAAAATACTTCATCTATATAGGTAGAAGTGTGCTGCTTCTTATAAAAGTCAGGGTTGCTTTCTAGAGAGCTCATAAAATAGATACAAGCACAAGATCATAATAGCGCTGAGTAAATATGAACTTCTCACTGAAACAAGAGGTTGGTTTATATGCGGGTTTTCCAATTTTATTATATAGAATAACAAGTTTAAACACTAAGCTATTGGTAACTTTGATATAGTTTTGAAATACTTATATTAAATAAAGATTTAACTCGAAAGAAACCTTTATGTAGATATATTAATCTCATGAAAATGTTAGCTATATTTTTTGCGAAATTTAATTTTGTAATTTTGTTTTATAAACAAAGTGGGGATTTTTGGTAGTTTGTTTTGTAAAACAAACTAAGAGATGCCCCGTCCCATATCAAAAGGATGTGAGTGCGCATGTTGACTAGTTTTGGCACTAATAACAATTACTATTCTTTATTTATTGAAATTCAAAATTATTATTAGAAAAATTATTAATAATTATTGTGTCCTAGCGAAATAGTGCAACTGTCCACAAAGGAATTACAATTAATTTTTTTTATTTATAAAATATAATAAAATAACCATTTTGATTAGTGAAACAGTGCGACTGTTTGCAAAGGAGTTACAATTATTTTTTTATTAGTTTTTAATTCAAATTTTATATTAATTTCTTATACCCTTTGGAGTGTTTGTATCTATTCGGATGTAACTACCAGTTCGAATAAGAAGAGTTGTGTTCGAATTAACTTCTTTTAGAGATGAATAGTTGTGTCCAAATTAATATCCTTTGGAATGAAGAAATGCATTTGAATATAATTATTTTCAGAATGAAGAGTTGTCTTCTCTTCACATATATCTTATCACTACGTCTCTTTTCATTTTATTCTTAAAATTTTTAGAACTTCTCCTTCCATATTGTTGCTTTTTCCCAAATGAGAGATACAACCATTATTTCTAATTGTTTCCCTTGATAGATCTTGGAAATTATCAAAATTTCTTTCTTCTATTCTCATTAAAACTTTGTTTTATCATGAAGTATGTTTGCTAGAAACCATTAGCAATGTTGTGGGGCAAATAAATCCTTAAAGAGTATTACCATGCCTCAAAGTCTGATTTTACTGTTCATCCTTTTCGTCAAAATTTCCCAATAGCCTTTGCACATGTAGCTGAGCCTTCCTCGCTGAAAATGAGAGATTTGTGAACCCTTAGGCGCCTCATCTTGCGATGAGCTCCTTCAAGCCCGATGATGAAGAAAGCGATCACGAGCCACATGGTTCGATTTAAAGAATTGTTTCATTTCGTGATTTGACTAATCCCTCGGAGTCGAAACCATCACCATTAAACCCAATGATGGATCCACCAAGGGCTCAACAGAACCAGACCTGGAGCTCACACTGGCTGTTCCAGTGCCATTAGACCAAATGAAACCTCACCTTCCGCTCTTTTCATTGGAGGACCAATTAGGGTGACCTAAAAAGTAGAAGGACAGATCTAGTGAGTCAAGGCTAGTGAGGCTTGGCCTGAGCTCGCTGGCCACGAGTGAGGTTGGGGGAGGTTGAGCCTCACCTATTGCCGGTAGTCGGTCACTAAATACTAATAAGAATAAAGAAGTAAAATTAAAAAGTAATTAAAAAATATAAAATATTAAATATAAAATATTTTTATTCAAAAAGAATCATTAAAAATTCAAATTTTATGGTAATTTTTTAGGAAAATCAATTCCTTAACAAATAGTGGAAATCATTTTCCAGTACATTTTCAAATTTTAGCCAAATGACGGAAAATATTGTCATTTTCTTAAGAAATGATTTTTGAAAAATATTTTCTAGAAAAGTTACATTTTCTATGAAATAAATGGAGTCTTCATGATAAAATGTTATTTCCCAACTGAAATAAATAAATTATATATTTATACTAGTACATTCAAGTAAAAAATGGGCTTTGTTTCACTTTTAGTTGTCAAAAAGAAAAGAGAGATTATTTCATTACTTCGTTGCTTTTGCCACTTGAAAAATGACCCTCCCACTTCAAGGTAATCTATTCACTCAGAGAAAATATTTTATATATCTATAATCATCTACATTTTTTTCTTCATAACCACCATTTTCATCTAGTTCTGTTTTGTCGGAATTGCTTCGTGACAAAATATCTTTCACCAAAATTCTTTTTTTTTTTTGTTTTAAATGTGATAAAGGGTCACGCGTTGATCTTAAATAGGAGAGATCCTAAGAGTTAGAGAATCAACGTGTGAAAGCTTTGCAAAGATTCCAATAGAATAATACAAATGCTACTCCATCCAAAGTTTAAATCGATGGAAGGATTTCGTAAGTACAACTCAAAAGCAATTGATACTGATGGAATGAAAGAAATGATACAAACGTAGAACAAACCGGAGTTTAACTCGATGGCCTGGTTTTGCAAGTACAATTTCTTTCAAGAAATGATGAAACGACGAACCAACGCACCCAAAATAGTATCAGAGTTTGACTCGGTGACAATCCCTTGAACACGCTTCGATAATACACAAGAGTTTGACTCGATAGCCCAGTATTTGGGATAAAGATCGACTCGAAATTTGATTCGATGACAATAATCTATGAACTACAGTCAAGGAAAGTAAATGTAGTGTGAGAGCAAAGATAAAGATAATTTGTTGATTTGTTTGGGGGCTCTCTGTGGATGCCTCATGGTATTTATAATAGTTTGAGTGGTAACTGCTCTTCACTAGTTGTAATCCCTGTGTGCTAACAATTGCCTCCTTCCCTAGTTTTTCCGAATTCTTTTTGACCCAATCTTCAAGCAATTAGTTGACTCTAGATATTGATGGTGTTGGCGCCTTTCTTCAATTTCCATTTGTGCCAACTATGCTCGCATTTTCCTCATCTTGGGGCTCTTAAGTTCCCAATAACCGTTGATAGGACACTTATTAGCTCTATTTCGATCGTGAGGGGTATGCTCATGTCCTCCGTATTTTATGGACTCCTTGTTTTTGTTCTTTGAGATTGTTCAAACCTTATGCGTCTCGAAATTGCCCTCCTGCCATGGAATTCAAGGAAATAATTTTCATCTACTTTGGTGCTCCTTGAAAAGATCTTGAATTCGGTGGGATTGCTTCTTGTTGGCGCTCAATTTACTAAAGGGTTTGATGATTTCTTCAAATGATGCTTATTGGTACCACCACGTGCTATGAGCCTCCTTTATTTTCTCTCAATGTGTCTTCTTCTCATGTATCTATCACGAGTGTCGATTTCTCATGTGCTTTGCACAGGTGTTGATACCTCATGTGCTCCATGCATGTGTCGATCTTCAACGTGTGCATCACATGTTTCAGCGGGCAATTTATTTTGAGTGCCAACAAGTTCATCATAAATGTCAATTGCTCACCACAATGAAAAAACAAATAACATTAACATCATTTTAGGATTTTTTTTTTACCTATTGTCGAGACCTGCCATAACCTTGCCTCGAGGGTCTGGCAGGTTTAGAGATACTACCATAGATCAATGGCGTAGACTCTCCCAAGTCTTACCTCGCGTGACGTTGGATTTCATTTTTGTGATTAGCAATTTAAATGCTATCAGGAGTCGCCACTAACCTATTGGGGGTCGGCTAGAAACCGATTAAGACATGAGAGAGTTGTCTCGATTCCTACGCAACGAGAATTTCTAAGTTCAAAAACTTGTTTACGTTAAACTAGATAATTAATGCTCTTTCGATACCTAACCAGTTAAAAAATTTCCTAAGATGATCACACATTCTGCATATCATTTTAAGCTTATCAGGCATCTAACCAGTGCTAGATGATCATGCATAATGTTTTTTTTGTCATTTCATGCAATTACCTATTTATCATTAACCAAGCATTTAAGAGACAGTTAAGAGACAATTTTCCAAAAGACAGTGTTGTAATAAACACTCAATCAAGTAACATATGCCAAATATTAGACTGAATGAAAACATGCAGACCAAACTATAATGGCAATATTTAAGGAAAATAGTTCCGATGCGTGGCTCGAGTGTATAAAAAGAATCGGATTGGATGTCGATCTTCAATCACCAAGCCTCGACGGGCTATCATCTCCATGGACATTCATTGCCAATCACCACAATTGGAATATAATTCCTACATTGTGCGTTCAACTCAAAGCATATAATTAACGATATTCAGTCGATTAAAGTATAAAAAGAACAGCTTGAATTAAACTCTAATTACCATGCTAATTTATCTACTAAGACATGCATTACAAACAATTTATTTAGAAATTTGTACATTAAGTTAAAATTGAGTCATGCGAATTAAATATGAAAAACAATTAATAAGTAAGCATATAAGGCCTAATTACACAGAATAGGCATATAGAGGCATTTGCTGCAAATTTCCTATTTTTCTCATTTTTTTTGGAACTTTTGAAATATTTAATTATTATTAATTATTTTTATTTTATTATAACAAAAGGACTGGGTCGGGTTGGTTCGGTTGACCCGACCCAGTTGGACAGGACTCAGACCTCTACGGTCTGAGTCTCACGCGGACTGGGCTCAAAGCATGAGCCCAGTCCGAACTCCACAACAAAGTACAGAGGAGTTTAGGCCTAAACGTGATTGGCCCAAACCCAAAACCTGGCTAAACTTTTAAATAAGGTAGCCCAGTTGGGCTAGCCTCCCTCCCGGCCCGAAACAAAAGGAGATCAGGCTCGGCTGAGCACCCAAGGCCCAACACTGCTCCCGTTCACCTTCTTCCTCGCGGCCCCCCCCACGAGCGACGGCCTCCCAGCACTCACCCACGCCCAGACCTCCGGCAGATGGGACTCCGGCTATCGTTGGGGTCCGTGGCCCTCTCTGGATTTCGTAAAGAAAAAAGGAAAAGATAATAGAAAATAATAATAATAAGATACAAAATAAAGAAAAAAAATATTAAAATTAGATTTTTAAAAAAATATATAAATATTGTCCATACATTTGTATTGCATGAAAATATTCTAGTAATGTATTTTTAAAAAAGTTATAAGAAAAATGTTTTTCTAGATTAGATTAAATTAGATATTGAAGTGTTTAAGTAATATGAGTCAAGTCAATATATATTCAGTTGAGTATGGGGTGGTTAGATTTGTATTGCATGAAAATAGGTTAAAACGGGTTAAATGGATTAATGTGATTCGGATCATTTTTGACTAGAACCAACCCGACCCCCTGCTCATTTGACGGATCTAGTCTCATGACAATCAACCTCGCTACACATAATTGTTATATTGGTCACTGCTAGAGTGAAACCGAGCGACCTATTCTTTACGAGCTCAACTTGATCAATGTTTATATGAGAGAGATCAACTTGCTTGGCTCAGACCTCGAGCTATTCGACTATCTTATTCAGTTGAGCTTGCCAGCACTTAGCTCGACGGATGAGTCTAATCGAGTATCTTTGGGAACCGGAGGCATCGCCTTTCGGCTTCCCCTGAGCATGGGGAGGATGGCCAGACATTGATTAAGCCCGAAGAGGTCCTGCGGAATGCCGCAGGGATAGAAGGGGTTGTTGAGCATCATTACTTCTCATTTGTTTGACCTGAGCATCCACCCAGAATTCACGATGGATATTAAGCTTTTAGTCTCAAACATCTCATTTTAATGGGTAAAGCCATTTGGGACTACGACATGCACCAACCGCGAGGGCATGGAGCGATACATCGGGTCTTCCTATTTAATTAGTCAACACATGCCTAACACAGACGAGAGAGAACTAACATAGAAATTCTACAGGACAGTCGAGGGGCTGAAAAAGCAATATTTTAGCCGCAAGATGGGTATTATTGGTGAGGGAGGGCCAGGAATTTCTTTGCTTCCTATCTTTTCAACATTCCTGATCTGCTGCATTTGGCTGACAAGGTCAAAAATACAGCGGAACATGCATGATCCAACTCCACCGGCGACTGCTATTATAATGTTGACTTCTCTTTTCGTGGTGAAGTGTGGGCTGATTTTTCATCACCCTAAGCAGGAGAGTTCTCATCTCGCAATATTGATGATCTTAATTAACATCGTCGTAAATTGCATACCCCTAAGTCAAGCACCTTGTGATGCATCATAGGCTCAAACGATATATATCCATAGCCGTTTTCAACATTTGCAAATGAATAAGTCCTAAAAGACGATCGATTTGCTGAAAATGGAAATTACTTTAGACCACTACTGACCACTACTAGCTGTCACTACTACCCGCCTCTTGCTGTTAACCGTTGACCACCTCATCACTTGCCGCCTCAATCTACCATCGACCCTCGCTGGCCATTGCGGTCTCCAGCCGCCGGAGTAAAAAAATTATAATTTTTTTATTTTGAATAAGTAAATAAATACGTCTCCAGCGCTTTATCCCCATCCCTTGTCCAGCTCGGCGCTTTTGTCACAGACACAGGACATAGCTTGACTTGTGGTACGAGGATAGCCGATGACAAGACTGACTTGGCCACACGTCGGATGGATCAGCGATTCACGAACATCTTTTTAATGAGAGAGAGGTACTAAGATCCAACGCTGACCAGTTCAAAGAAGAAAAGCGGAACCAAGAGGGAGACATTACGTCTTTCATTTGTCAGATTCACCGAACATGACGCAACGCGAAAGTTTCATGAGGTTTAACTGATTTCGGATGGTTATGGCTGGCATCTTTAATTGATAATGAGATGTTTGAGACTAAAAGCTTAATATCCATCGTGAATTCTGGGTGGATGCTCAGGTCAAACAAATGAGAAGTAATGATGCTCAACAACCCCTTCTATCCCTGCGGCATTCCGCAGGACCTCTTCGGGCTTAATCAATGTCTGCCATCCTCCCCATGCTCAGGGGAAGCCGAAAGGCGATGCCTCCGGTTCCCAAAGATACTCGATTAGACTCATCCGTCGAGCTAAGTGCTGGCAAGCTCAACTGAATAAGATAGTCGAATAGCTCGAGGTCTGAGCCAAGCAAGGATCTCTCTCATATAAACATTGATCAAGTTGAGCTCGTAAAGAATAGGTCGCTCGGTTTCACTCTAGCAGTGACCAATATAACAATTATGTGTACAGGTTGATTGTCATGAGACTAGATCCGTCAAATGAGCAGGGGGTCGGGTTGGTTCAGTCAAAAATGATCCGAATCACATTAATCCATTTAACCCGTTTTAACCTATTTTCATGCAATACAAGTCTAACCACCCCATACTCAACTGAATATATATTGACTTGACTCATATTACTTAAACACTTCAATATCTAATTTAATCTAATCTAGAAAAACATTTTTCTTATAACTTTTTTAAAAATACATTACTAGAATATTTTCATGCAATACAAATGTACTGGACAATATTTATATATATTTTTAAAAATCTAATTTTAATATTTTTTTTCTTTATTTTGTATCTTATTATTATTATTTTCTATTATCTTTTCCTTTTTCTTTACGAAATCCAGAGAGGGCCACGGACCCCAACGATAGCCGGAGTCCCATCTGCCGGAGGTCTGGGCGTGGGTGAGTGCTTGGGAGGCCGTCGCTCGTGGGGGGGGCCGCGAGGAAGAAGGTGAACGGGAGCAGTGTTGGGCCTTGGGTGCTCAGCCGAGCCTGATCTCCTTTTTGTTTCGGGCCGGGAGGGAGGCTAGCCCAACTGGGCTACCTTATTTAAAAGTTTAGCCAGGTTTTGGGTTTGGGCCAATCACGTTTAGGCCTAAACTCCTCTGTACTTTGTTGTGGAGTTCGGACTGGGCTCATGCTTTGAGCCCAGTCCGCGTGAGACTCAGACCGTAGAGGTCTGAGTCCTGTCCAACTGGGTCGGGTCAACCGAACCAACCCGACCCAGTTCCCTTTGTTATAATAAAATAAAAATAATTAATAATAATTAAATATTTCAAAAGTTCCAAAAAAAATGAGAAAAATAGGAAATTTGCAGCAAATGCCTCTATATGCCTATTCTGTGTAATTAGGCCTTATATGCTTACTTATTAATTGTTTTTCATATTTAATTCGCATGACTCAATTTTAACTTAATGTACAAATTTCTAAATAAATTGTTTTGTAATGCATGTCTTAGTAGATAAATTAGCATGGTAATTAGAGTTTAATTCAAGCTGTTCTTTTTATACTTTAATCGACTGAATATCGTTAATTATATGCTTTGAGTTGAACGCACAATGTAGGAATTTGATATTCCAATGTGGTGATTGATGGCAATGTCCATGGAGATGATAGCCCGTCGAGGCTTGGTGATTGAAGATCGACATCCAATCCGATTCTTTTATACACTCGAGCCACGCATCGGAACTATTTTCCTTAAATATTGCCATTATAGTTTGGTCTGCATGTTTCATTCAGTCTAATATTTGGCATATGTTACTTGATTGAGTGTTTATTACAACACTGTCTTTTGGAAAATTGTCTCTTAACTGTCTCTTAAATGCTTGGTTAATGATAAATAGGTAATTGCATGAAATGACAAAAAAAAACATTATGCATGATCATCTAGCACTGGTTAGATGCCTGATAAGCTTAAAATGATATGCAGAATGTGTGATCATCTTAGGAAATTTTTTAACTGGTTAGGTATCGAAAGAGCATTAATTATCTAGTTAACGTAAACAAGTTTTTGAACTTAGAAATTCTCGTTGCGTAGGAATCGAGACAACTCTCTCATGTCTTAATCGGTTTCTAGCCGACCCCCAATAGGTTAGTGGCGACTCCCGATAGCATTTAAATTGCTAATCACAAAAATGAAATCCAACGTCACGCGAGGTAAGACTTGGGAGAGTCTACGCCATTGATCTATGGTAGTATCTCTAAACCTGCCAGACCCTCGAGGCAAGGTTATGGCAGGTCTCGACAATAGGTAAAAAAAAAATCCTAAAATGATGTTAATGTTATTTGTTTTTTCATTGTGGTGAGCAATTGACATTTATGATGAACTTGTTGGCACTCAAAATAAATTGCCCGCTGAAACATGTGATGCACACGTTGAAGATCGACACATGCATGGAGCACATGAGGTATCAACACCTGTGCAAAGCACATGAGAAATCGACACTCGTGATAGATACATGAGAAGAAGACACATTGAGAGAAAATAAAGGAGGCTCATAGCACGTGGTGGTACCAATAAGCATCATTTGAAGAAATCATCAAACCCTTTAGTAAATTGAGCGCCAACAAGAAGCAATCCCACCGAATTCAAGATCTTTTCAAGGAGCACCAAAGTAGATGAAAATTATTTCCTTGAATTCCATGGCAGGAGGGCAATTTCGAGACGCATAAGGTTTGAACAATCTCAAAGAACAAAAACAAGGAGTCCATAAAATACGGAGGACATGAGCATACCCCTCACGATCGAAATAGAGCTAATAAGTGTCCTATCAACGGTTATTGGGAACTTAAGAGCCCCAAGATGAGGAAAATGCGAGCATAGTTGGCACAAATGGAAATTGAAGAAAGGCGCCAACACCATCAATTATCTAGAGTCAACTAATTGCTTGAAGATTGGGTCAAAAAGAATTCGGAAAAACTAGGGAAGGAGGCAATTGTTAGCACACAGGGATTACAACTAGTGAAGAGCAGTTACCACTCAAACTATTATAAATACCATGAGGCATCCACAGAGAGCCCCCAAACAAATCAACAAATTTATCTTTATCTTTGCTCTCACACTACATTTACTTTCCTTGACTGTAGTTCATAGATTATTGTCATCGAATCAAATTTCGATGTCGATCTTTATCCCAAATACTGGGCTATCGAGTCAAACTCTTGTGTATTATCGAAGCGTGTTCAAGGGATTGTCACCGAGTCAAACTCTGATACTATTTTGGGTGCGTTGGTTCGTCGTTTCATCATTTCTTGAAAGAAATTGTACTTGCAAAACCAGGCCATCGAGTTAAACTCCGGTTTGTTCTACGTTTGTATCATTTCTTTCATTCCATCAGTATCAATTGCTTTTGAGTTGTACTTACGAAATCCTTCCATCGATTTAAACTTTGGATGGAGTAGCATTTGTATTATTCTATTGGAATCTTTGCAAAGCTTTCACACGTTGATTCTCTAACTCTTAGGATCTCTCCTATTTAAGATCAACGCGTGACCCTTTATCACATTTAAAACCAAAAAAAAAAAAGAATTTTGGTGAAAGATATTTTGTCACGAAGCAATTCCGACAAAACAGAACTAGATGAAAATGGTGGTTATGAAGAAAAAATATGTAGATGATTATAGATATATAAAATATTTTCTCTGAGTGAATAGATTACCTTGAAGTGGGAGGGTCATTTTTCAAGTGGCAAAAGCAACGAAGTAATGAAATAATCTCTCTTTTCTTTTTGACAACTAAAAGTGAAACAAAGCCCATTTTTTACTTGAATGTACTAGTATAAATATATAATTTATTTATTTCAGTTGGGAAATAACATTTTATCATGAAGACTCCATTTATTTCATAGAAAATGTAACTTTTCTAGAAAATATTTTTCAAAAATCATTTCTTAAGAAAATGACAATATTTTCCGTCATTTGGCTAAAATTTGAAAATGTACTGGAAAATGATTTCCACTATTTGTTAAGGAATTGATTTTCCTAAAAAATTACCATAAAATTTGAATTTTTAATGATTCTTTTTGAATAAAAATATTTTATATTTTTAATTATTTTAGTTCTTTTATATTTTAGTGACCGACTACCGGCAATAGGTGAGGCTCAACATCTCCCCAACCTCACTCGTGGCCAGCGAGCTCAGGCCAAGCCTCACTAGCCTTGACTCACTAGATCTGTCCTTCTACTTTTTAGGTCACCCTAATTGGTCCTCCAATGAAAAGAGCGGAAGGTGAGGTTTCATTTTGGTCTAATGGCACTGGAACAGCCAGTGTGAGCTCCAGGTCTGGTTCTGTTGAGCCCTTGGTGGATCCATCATTGGGTTTAATGGTGATGGTTTCGACTCCGAGGGATTAGTCAAATCACGAAATGAAACAATTCTTTAAATCGAACCATGTGGCTCGTGATCGCTTTCTTCATCATCGGGCTTGAAGGAGCTCATCGCAAGATGAGGCGCCTAAGGGTTCAACAAATCTCTCATTTTCAGCGAGGAAGGGCTCAGCTACATGTGCAAAGGCTATTGGGAAATTTTGACGAAAAGGATGAACAGTAAAATCAGACTTTGAGGCATGGTAATACTCTCTTTAAGGATTTATTTGCCCCACAACATTGCTAATGGTTTCTAGCAAACATACTTCATGATAAAACAAAGTTTTAATGAGAATAGAAGAAAGAAATTTTGATAATTTTCCAAGATCTATCAAGGGAAACAATTAGAAATAATGGTTGTATCTCTCATTTGGGAAAAAGCAACAATATGGAAGGAGAAGTTCTAAAAATTTTAAGAATAAAATGAAAAGAGACGTAGTGATAAGATATATGTGAAGAGAAGACAACTCTTCATTCTGAAAATAATTATATTCAAATGCATTTCTTCATTCCAAAGGATATTAATTTGGACACAACTATTCATCTCTAAAAGAAGTTAATTCGAACACAACTCTTCTTATTCGAACTGGTAGTTACATCCGAATAGATACAAACACTCCAAAGGGTATAAGAAATTAATATAAAATTTGAATTAAAAACTAATAAAAAAATAATTGTAACTCCTTTGCAAACAGTCGCACTGTTTCACTAATCAAAATGGTTATTTTATTATATTTTATAAATAAAAAAAATTAATTGTAATTCCTTTGTGGACAGTTGCACTATTTCGCTAGGACACAATAATTATTAATAATTTTTCTAATAATAATTTTGAATTTCAATAAATAAAGAATAGTAATTGTTGATTAGTGCCAAAACTAGTCAACATGCGCACTCACATCCTTTTGATATGGGACGGGGCATCTCTTAGTTTGTTTTACAAACAAACTACCAAAAATCCCCCACTTTGTTTATAAAACAAAATTACAAAATTAAATTTCGCAAAAAATATAGCTAACATTTTCATGAGATTAATATATCTACATAAAGGTTTCTTTCGAGTTAAATCTTTATTTAATATAAGTATTTCAAAACTATATCAAAGTTACCAATAGCTTAGTGTTAAACTTGTTATTCTATATAATAAAATTGGAAAACCCGCATATAAACCAACCTCTTGTTTCAGTGAGAAGTTCATATTTACTCAGCGCTATTATGATCTTGTGCTTGTATCTATTTTATGAGCTCTCTAGAAAGCAACCCTGACTTTTATAAGAAGCAGCACACTTCTACCTATATAGATGAAGTATTTTCACATGTTTCTGTCACTCATAAACGCATTACTAAATCATATTACACTTCATTAAGAGTATAACTCAACCTCTAGACGTAACAAAGAATATCGACTTCTTATATTCGAGCTAATGTCAGTATTAAACAATCACATTCAACAACTTGTTTTTCCCCATTAAATCTTATAACTAATGATATGCTAGTATTAGGTCGAATTACCATCACTAGTGATTTTAAGCAGAGGTTTCAGCCCTGTTTCGTGCGAAGCCACCTTTACCATTTCTCTTGATAGAGCCTTTGCAAAGGGATTGGTCGAATTCTTGCTTGACCTCACGTAGACAATTGTTATGCTATCATCTTGAATCAATTGTCTTACGTATTCATGCCTTAGACTAATATGTCTAGACTTTCCATTATAAGTGCTACTATAAGCTTTTGCCAAAGTAGCCTGACTGTCACAATAAACAAAAATATAAGGCATAGGATTAGGCCATTATTTGATGTCCAATAACAAATTTCTTTTCTATTCGGCCTCTTTCCCACTTGATGTTAAAGCAATAAATTCAGATTTCATTGTTAAGTGAGTTATGCATGTTTATTTCTTGCTCGCCCAAGATCCAACACATCCACCTAATATAAAGATGCATTCAGAAGTGGAATGTTTATATGCCACACTAGAAATACAACTAACATCGGTGTATCCTTCTAATATTACTGGATAATTGTTGCAAAACAATCCTAAATTTTTACTTCTCTTAAGATAAACAAAATTTTTGGTGACAACATTTCAATGTTCTATACTTAGATTATTAGTATTTTTACTCAACTTACACACGAAAATTGCAATATCAAGTCTTGTACAATACATCACATACATTAAAGACCATATAGCACTCACATATTCAAGTTGTGCTATTGTTCTACCAATATTATAAATTAATTTGATACTGATATCAAACGGAGTAGTCACTTATTGCAGCCAAATGTTTAAATTATTTAATATCTTTTCAATGTAATCACTTTGTCTCAAAGAGTAACCCTCACTATGTTGTTTAACTTTAATACCTAAGATAATATTTACTTCATCCAAATCTTTCATTTTAAAATTTGAAGTTAGATATTTCTTAGTCTCAATGATTACAGTCATATTAGTTCCAAAGATAAGCATGTCATCAACATATAAGCAAACTAAAACACCATAGTCTTTAGTAAATTTAGAATAAATACACTCATCAACATTATTATGCTTGAAATCATTGGACAATATGACCAATCAAATTTCTCATGTCACTACTTTGGTGCTTGCTTAAGCCCATAAAGAGATATAATCAATTTACATAATTTCCTCTCATTTTCACGAAGAACAAAACCCTCTGGTCGTTTTATGTAAATTGTCTCATTTAAATATTCATTTAAGATAGCTCTTTTGACATCCATTTCAAATGAATGCTAAAGCAAAAATAATTCAAATAGATGTTATACGTGCTGCAACAACAGATGTATCAAAATAATGTATTCTTTCTTCTTTTCTTTTCTTTTTTGTCTATACTCTCTGGCCACTAATTTAGCCTTAAATCTTGGACAAAACCATTAGAATTATATTTTATCCTAGCACAATAACATCCTGGAAAAAATCAAAACAAAGAATATTAAGAGCACAATATTACACTAGCAACTAAGCAACCTTAAGGTAACTTCGCAGTACATTCATAGAATATTCACTCATATTCCAAGTTCAATAAAAAGTTCTCTGTTAAACGAGAACCCTCCAAGAACATGTAATGACAGCTGAAATCCACAAAAAATAAAATATGTAATCACCGAACTATTACCAAAAGTGCCAAGAAAATAAACTATGAATTTCGGCAATAAAAGCAAGCAATGAGAATAAATAACATGTGGCCAATTGTTGGAGTAACAGGCAAGTTAGAACTTAGAGTTCCACTAAGAAACATGGGTACACGTGTTCAATTGCCCTTAATAATTCCAAAAGTTTGAAGATGAAAAGATCAAAGGAATACCCATAATAGCAGCAAGAACGAATCATTGTCTAGACTCCATATTGACGCCACGTGGGGTTGGAAGAATTCTCTGTCTTGGATCCGCTCGTGTAGGTTGAGGTGGCATCGGTGGAGGAGCCCTAAGATGATATGCTCCACACCAGCAGCCGACTCTTTCATGTGATCTCCGTGATCTTGGGGTCCAGAAAATTGCATTGCCATTACTAGAGCAAGTGACAGTGTTGTCGAGACTAAACCATGAGCTTCTTCTTCTTTTTATATATATAATATGGAGACACTCTCTTCTTTTAAAGTGACAGCCACGGAAAATGTCGACGACGCAGCGCAGCCACTAAATTGCACATAATTGACATCATTATCATGCCCAGACAACACGCCAATCTCGTAATTTGGCTGGTCAAACTCATGCCATTTGATTTCATGGGGAACATCTGGTCTACTTTATTCCAGTCATTCACCACACAATGAGACCCAATAGTAGATGACACTTACACCAGTTACAGGTAAAAGACCAATTCAACCAATGTACTGCTCCAAAATCACCTCCTAACTTATGCACGATTTTGGAGAGATCGGACAAAGCCAATATCTCAAGAGACCATGCTATCAATCGGAGAATGCCTTCTAGTAGCATATTTTGCCATTGTTGTCATCTTGGAATAGTTTTAGTTCTTTTCAATTGCTTTTGAATCAATTTTGCTGCCACGAGCCTTCAGTTCGGGGAGCTACATGTGTTAGGATGCATGTGTGAATTGTGTTAGAGAAGTTTCACATTATAGAATTGATGTGGTGTTGAGTAGTTATATATCCTAGTTGGTCCATAACTCATTGAATAAGCTTTTGAGTAAATATAGGTCCAACTGGATATGTTAACAAACTTGAAGTTAGGCTTCCTCTTAACGATCTTCTTGGACAAAGGTATCAGGCTTCTAATGTACACTCCCAACAAATGGTATCAAGTCAATGGTTGATCGGTGGGCCTTCAATCTGTTCCGGTGTAACAAATGGTATCAGAGTCAATGACTGATTGGTGGACCTCCAATCTGTTCCGGTGTATTGACGCTTGTTTAGTGAATATCTCAAGGAAGAAATCTCATTATTGGCATTTATTTCGAGTAGTTTTTGCTATCACTGTTAGTCTGGCGAGAAGAGACCATGGATAGTTAGTTTAGTGACGCGAGATAAAGAACATGGGTGATATGCAATCCCAAGTTAACAATTAATGTTGGTTAGTGGTGATTGACGCTTGTTTAGTAAATATCTCAAGGAAGAAATCTCATTATTGACATTTATTTCGAGTAGTTTTTTTGCTATCACTGTTAGTCTGGCGAGAAGAGACCATGGATAGTTAGTTTAGTGACGCGAGATAAAGAACATGGGTGATGTGCAATCCCAAGTTAACAATTAATGTTGGTTAGTGGTGATGCATAGTTGCAGATGCATTGCAATGACTTAAAGATTCAAGTTGTAGGTGATGCGCAATCCCAAATTAGCAGTTGATGTTGATAGTGGTGATGCATAGTTGCAAGTGCATTGCAATGACTTGAAGGTTCAAATTGAGATAAGTTGATGTAGAAGGATAGTAAAATTAAGGAGAGCAAACTTAATACTGGAGCTCACACGTGAGGGAAAGATTGTTAGGATGCACGTGTGTTGTGTTAGAGAAGTCTCATATTACAGAATCGATATGGTGTTGAGCAGTTAATCTATCCTAGTTAGTCCATAACTCATTGGCTTAAGTTTTAAGTAAATGTGGGTCTAACTGGATATGTTGACAGTTTCAAGACTTGGGCTCCCTTTTGGCGATCTTCCTGAGCAAAGATATCAGGCTTCTGCTATGCGCTCTCAACAGCATGGAGATGGATT
>JAGVVM010006641.1:0-27594 GCA_019149425.1 Psidium friedrichsthalianum
AATAGCCCTGCGAGTACGTCTAGACCTGTGACCCTCCACTTTCCCCAGTGACTACCCTCCTCGTCCCACCGCTTTATGGGGAAGGAGAGAGAGAGAGAGAAGAGAGAGAGATGATGAGGAGAGAGAGAGAGAGATTGAGAGAGGAGAGAATGAGAGGGTTTGTGATTACTAAGGGATTGGACAAAAGAAGGCACGAGGGCGTGCCATGTCTTTGGTTGGATAACCTCGTGACTCTTCTTCCCCTTTGACATACAGGTAAAGGAGCCATTATTTCAATTAATGTCAGAAAGAGATTTTTTTTTTATGGGCTCATTGAGGACACCGGGTCCATCCAATAATCAATTATCGCACATTCAAAAGGAATTATTAATTTCTTAAATAAAATTAAAAAAAATGATAACCCTTTGATAACGATGATTCATATATCTAAACCACACACCACCCACACACACACACCACACATCACACACACACATTATATATAATAATATACTATATATTATATATATATATATATATATATATATTGCGAGAGCTCCTAAAAAATGTCTCCCTCACAGTACATGGTAGACGGTGTATTTAATGCGCAAGTTAGGTCATTACAGCTATTGATGCTGACTCGCTCCCTCCCCTTTCTCCCCCCCCTCACCTCTTCTCTCCCTATGCTTAATATGAGTAGAAATAAAGTTGTAAATATGTAGAAAGGCGTGGGGGACCACTGGGGTGGTCAAAAATTATTAAGAAACGGTTTTATGAGCAGTAGGTTAAAATTGATTGGGGGATCAAAAAGTAGTAATTGAAGGCACGTATTGCTGCTAAAGGAAGGCCACGAGAGCTCCGAAAACTTATCCATGGAGGAGCAAAATGTGTATATGAGAGACATTATCATTACTAGTGAAGAGATATCATAAGTCCTCTCTGGAGCATTGGCTTGCTTTAATTCTTCTCAATTAGTTTAATATATGCTCGTCACCCATTTATCTAAAACTAATTATGAAAAGCCTCGTGGGTCATCTCAAAATTACCAAATAATAGGTTTAGGACAACTTGGCAAATGTACAAAACGTTTTATGATTAAATTGACACAATTGAAAAGTTCAGAATTGAATTGGAAAATCGTTCAAAAAGTTTAGAACAAAATGTGCATATGAGAGACATTATCATACTAGTGAAGATATATTATAAGAGGTTAGTTGATTGACATAAGTCTCTCTGGAGCTTTAGCTTGCTTTATTTCTTCTCAATTAATTAATATATTGCTGTCACGCATCATATCTAAAACTAATTATGAGAAGCCTCGTGGGTCAACTCAAAAAGTTACCAAATAATAGGTTTAGGACAACTGGCAAATCTACAAAAATTTAGGGACTAAATTAGCATAATTGAAAAGTTTAGAACTAAATTGGCAATTGTCAAAAGGTTTAGGATTCAATTGACATAATTAAAAGATTTAGGACTAAATTAGTCATACGTACAATAAGTGTTAGGATTTGTTGGACAATTATCCCCGATAATTATGAAGAGCTTTGTGGTCATTTTAGAAATACACATATGTACATGTAATCTCAGCAATACTGCACAAGGAGAATATCGCCATTGATCGAAGGCATCCACATTTACCATCACCAATTTGGGAAAGAAGACTGTTAACACTGGCCAGTGTTGGCGGAATCAGTCGAGGGGCATCCTTTGTCTTTAGCTTTGGGTGGTTCTTGCGTCTGTCTTTGGTGTCCAGTGGCCTTTGACAAACATGACCTCTGACAAAGCCCTAATGGAAGGAGAAAAGGACCACAACTTTATCATCTGTTTAATTAGTTGATTAAGGGGATAGGATACTTCACATGGCTTTGCTTTGTAGTTTAGCTCAAAGGGCTCAATCTCCCCCCATTCGATTAAGGTTGGTGGTAGTGGTGGTTGTGAATAAAGCAAATCGAAATTAGGGTTTTCTTTAAAGACTGCTTAAGGGTTTTATTTTATTTTATTTTTCCTTTTCTCTTCCTTGAGGCCCCACTTGATGTGTTGGTTTTATTTATTTATTGGGTTATTATCTTTCCGTTGTCGATAGGGTTTTCAGATGCCTTATGTTTGTCCGTCACCATCCACCATCTTTTGTGTGGATTAATTAGGAGTGGTGCAAAATCATTTAGATGAATCCATGGTCCTTATTGTCAGAGTATAGAAGAAGTCCATTCTAGCCACATTTATGATCTAGGTTTTCTAAATTACTGATTTATCTACAAACTATAGTTCAAGCTCTTGACCTGTCTGGTGACGCTGGACTCTCGATGTTCTTATCTGGCCTGTTTCCAACAAGAAGAAAAGAACAAGTTAGTGGGTGATGATATGCATGTTATGAAGGATATTTAACTGCCAAAGGAATTTAGAAGGATGAGTCTTTCACCTATAAAATGTGGGTTTTGAGAAAGAATTTGCTTCGAATATTTTCCAAACCATGGATAAAGAAAACGAGATGTTCAAGATCTAATGTGGTAGCAAGCAGGCATTTTGTGGATATTAGTACTGCATTTTCAATACATGCAACTTCCACATTGAAACTAGACATTTTTAACGACACTCATATATTAGTTGGATCAACAAGATGTTTTATTACCACCATAAATAATGCTTGAAATACAAAAACTCAGTCTTTCTCAATGGATTACTATTTAAACCTTACGAATATCTTTTACTCGACCAATATGGGGGGGATAAAATAATTTGGCTGATGTGGCCAAGCTCCAAATTGGGGTTTTTGAACACCTCTTCATAAGCAATTTTCGTTAATTGTTCTTTATACCTCTAATTTTATGAATATTGTGAGTGCTATATCAAATTTAGAAAAGAGATGTTGATGCGAACCCTGCCTAATTCGACAATCTCTGTGCACATCTTTTTCAACTCCAAGTTGATTGCCGATCAATGTGGACACAAATATTAGATATATAATATAGTTAAGGTCAAGTGGCAAAGACTAAAAACAAGAGGTGCTAACAACTTGTTCAATGGGTAGTTCCTAACTTGTCCCCCCTTTGACCTTTCTATTCATTTTCCCGTCATTGGTAAATGGATCGGTGGTTCTCATGTCCACCTCACATCACACAAAAACAAATAAATAAATTAAGAACACTCGATAGAACCATTGGTCTTTTGGAATCTTTTTCACTTTCTTGCATAAAAAAGGAGAGCAACTAAAGAAAGAGAGATCAGTTATATAGTTTCGATTCGACCCCATTAAGCCCTACCTAAAACATTGGGAGCAACCCTCTTTTTCCCCACCAAAAAGTAATATGAAAAATTTTTGAAGGGAGGAGATTAGTCAAGATTCCCGATTTTTCTACGTTCTTTTCCTAGGTTTTCATCTTAAGAGAGAGAGAGAGAGAGAGAGAGAGAGAGAGAGAGAGAGAGAGAGAGAGAGAAATGGATCAGTGTCTCAGCAATTACCTTGTCGTCAGGGTAAAGGTAGGTTAGATCACCATCAACTTGAAATAAAATAAGGAAATTTTGAAAGAGCTAATTAATAAGACAGCCCATAAAGGCTTTTCCTTTTTGTTCTTTTCTTGCCAATACGAACCCTTGCATGGGTGGGTGCCACTACCACGGATTGAATTGAAAAACTTGCTTCCAATTTTTGAACCTTTCGTATGATTTTTAGTGGCTGGATTAGTTTAATAAAAGGGTGGTGAAGGATGGAGGTTATTAATTTAGTTTATCCTGTTACAGCTAACACAAGTTATTTGTATGGCCCTTCATGACTCTTAGTCCAGTCCTTTGTGAACAAAGAAATTTGTTGAACGATTTTTTTGGTTATCTGATTAGAAACTCTGTTGCTTTTTTCTTTTTGGATAAGGTAAGAAGTGTATTGATTAATCAAGGCGCAAATTACAAAGGGAAGACCCGAACAAACAACCTCGCATGCGAGCGACACAAGAAGTGTCAAGATGGTGCAAGTTGTTGAGGGCACAAAAACAACAAAGAACCAGGAGGAGACAGGCTTCCAGAGACAACACAGAAATGAGAAAAGGCCAAATAGCGCCCAGTAGGAAAAGACTAAATAGAAAAGACTATACCAATAGCCAAGTGTTAATCAAAAACTGATGGCGGAGAAGCCCTTGTTGGCTTGTATCCTCCAGTTATGAGGGGTGTCATTGACATACTTAAACGTCAAGGCCATGTCCTTGACTACCTTAACAAGTTGCTGTTTAAGGGAAGGTATGAAATGGGACTAATTTCTAAGAGAATATGATTGCATTCAATCAAATCATATGGCATGAGGCGCAAAAAGAAAACAGTGTAATGCAGTGGTGAAATTGCTAGCCTCCAATGTTTTGAATAGCCCAATGGAGATATCCTGCGAAGAAACTCTGTTGTTGGACTCCGAAAGATATAGAATACAAGTGAATTGTAGAGGGGTTGTGAGCTTAACGGGAGAATCTCGCTAGAACAGATAGATAGGCCGAGAAATTATGAGCTCGGGATGCTATCCAAAAGTGTCAATCTTAAAATCCCAGAATAAAGCTAGAGTCACTTAAATTATCTATGCGTATTCGTGTGTGGGACTTTAACGAATCTCAACGTGCATAAATTTGTTTGACGTTTCTTAGGAGCTACACCCTCCAACTTTGGGGTTTTTACTTTGATAAGTAAGGAGAAGATGAGAGCGGCAAAGGTATTAGTGGACAACATGTTTGTAAGTGCGTATGTATTTTGGTATGCAAGAGTGAGGATCATCCAAGGCACGTTAGCATGATCCAATTTACAGCAAAGTCCCATCACATATTCGAACCCACGATCCGGATCCAGCCACATGTACAGCGCAATATGCCATTAGCGTTGACCTGGAGACCTGTAAAATTAACTGCATAGCACATTTCTCTCCACCTTGGACACGTGGATTATCCAAGGTGTACCCACGTTTAAACAACTCTTTCATGAGGATGCTGTCTCTCCCCTCCTAATTACTTGCAAGCATCAACGACTGCCAATCGATTGGAGTCTTTAGCAAGTTCGTGGTGGAAAGCACCGGTAGACATGAGCCAGCCACAGTTGGCAATGCCTATCGGAGACATGGACCAATGTTGGGAGCTTTTAATGAGCCTTGATTAACCTAATTAGAGTACTTTGGAGGGTCCACGCAAATGTGATTATGTCTTCATGTTTCCCATGTTGAGCATCCATGTGACATGTCCTAAAGATCTAGTTGGTGGCATGTTGAATTGTTGATCATGGCAAACAACGTTTTAGTTCCAATTCCACATCTAAAAGACAATGATTAAGAGACGCAGACGAACCCATCAATCCCATGATGATGCTGGCAGCTTCCAATAGTTTTCTGTCCCTACAACCATACGTGACACCTGTGGTCAAGAAAAGATTTATAAGGTCACACTCTGTTTTGTGTGCCTACTAAGAATGTCAAGAAATGTTTCTAATTCCACAAAAGTTTGCCTACATTCAGTGTTTTTTAACTGAATGAGGGTTTCTGGGGAACACAACTATGCATTAGGCTTTTGCTTTTGGGTGTTTACAAAGTCTTGCTCTATGTCTCGTGCCTTTTATGTAAGATACTTCCTATCTTGGCTGACCCCGCCTTCAAACCCACTTGTATCATCCTTTTTTTCATAACTTGTGCTTGATCTTGATACCACGAAGCCTCATTTTTAAGCTTCCAAGGCCAAGGAAAACCGGACCGTAGCACAAGCATCATTCGACAAATAAGTATAATAGGAATCCTTATTGTATGTGAGATATTATGATGAAGGTCCTTAAGATGTTGCATAAACAAACGTCTGGGGCGTTTTATATGTTCGAATAGGTGATTTTTACAATTTTCAATGGTGAAATTACTATGCTTCTCTAATTTTGTTCATGTCTCTAACAAGAACTAGTGCATATAATTAGCTTAACCCAGTATCCTAAGTCTTCATACAGCAGACCCATCTTCATATCACGACTCAAAACCTCAGTATTCTCAACATTATAAACAACAAAAACCACTTTCACCCTACAGCTTCAACAAATTTTGAGCTCTTCCACGATTTGGAATGTGGCAGAGTGGAATCTCATCTTGTGAACGTCCCTTTCAAGCCCAACCGAGCCAGAGCTAGAAGCTGCTTTCCTGAACCGTGATTGATGGTTATGAAGTGATGACAAAATGCAGATTAGACTGCAGGCGACTGGCTAGTAACTGTGAAACGTTGCCCGGCAAAGGTCAAGAGCTAGGTGGCTCTTGTCCCAGTTGATGGCGAGCGTTGTTCAAAGTACAAAACCATTTCTTAAAAGGAAAACAGTGAAGAAAGCAAAAAGCTTCTTGTTGGTAGCAGATGTTTATGGTAGAGATATTGAGAAGAGCCTCGCGGTTAAATCATGGGAAAAGGAGTAACTCGAGGAATGAGGAGTCAAGTCAGGTCAAATTCAGCCTCGATCTGGAGAGTATCTAGATTGATTTCGATCTAAGGAATGAGCAGCTCGACTTCGATCTAGTAAAGAAGATGGTCACCTCGATCAAAGCAATGCCCAAAGGTGACTCACAACTAGTGATTAAGCAATTACGAAATGAGTACAAATGTGAGAATGAAATCATGAGTCAATATCATCATGTGGCATCAGAATTGATCAGCCATTTTGTACATCTTTTCCTACAACATGTTCCTCGGAATGACAATCAGTGTCACGTCCCGAACCTCGAGCACGTGCCATCCGTACCTAAACGCCTTAGGTCGGAAAGAATAGCGTCCCAGGTGCGCTAATGACCAAACAAAATTCTATGCATGCGGAAACGTTTTTAATACTCTTAGATAAATAAACAAGCAGGGATAAAAAAGCAGGACATTAATTTAATCAAATATGTTCAATACAATGACGAACAAGGATTGCTAATCCTACGAAGCTATACAACATAAATATAACCCCACTCTTCGAGGTGGCTCTCTAAGACCGAAAACGATAGATGGATCGGGAAGGGTTAGTTAATCATCTACTCCCAAAAGAGGGGCTACTCCACCTCAACCATCATCACCAAAAAATCCAAAACGGTACCAACATGCTCCTATAGCTAAGGAGACATGGAAATGTCATCGGAGGCCTCAGAGGGGTCGGTCTCGATGGATGGATCGGACTCTACGAGAGGAGCGGTCACAGTGTTGGGCTTAGGATCCACGATCTCCCCGTCAGGCGTGTCAAGATCCATCGGATCCTAGGCAGGGATATGAGGAGTCGAGTTGGGGCGGCCCTCAAATCCACGGAGTGGGCCGTAGAGAACATCATCCTCACAAAGGACCATGCCTTGAAGATGTGTGCTACTAGGTAGTCCACCCCTTATCGACCCAGATCGTCGTGACGTGCTGCTCCCAGGCCAGGTCCGTGCCTGGAATCGGGTGGGTCACGACGTGGAACGACTAGTCGCTCAGGACTCCGAATCGAACTAGCCCCTGTATTAGTCCAGACCTGAAAAAAAAAATGGTAACAATAACGGGGTGAGATATAAATCTTAGTGAGTCGACTACTTAAGCCCGGATAAGATGATGATTCGCTTAAGCGTCTCAATTAATATATCTTACAACAACCAATATTTTTATAAAAATATACCAGTTAATTCAAGTCTTCTTTTGAAATCAATTTATTGGTGGTCACAAGATTCATTGCACACGATTGGTGTGACTCAACACTACGATGGGTAGTGTTTCGTACGACTAGCATGACATGAAATTATTAGGGAAATTGCACACGACTGGTGTGGCAGAGCGCTACGACTGGCAGTGTCTTTTGATAGTCTGTAGGATTAGTACAACTGGCACGACACGGAACTATCATGATAATACCGTATGACTGGCACGGATTTCAAGACCCTTGTGTGACTACCTTGTGAATTACAAAATCAGCCAATTTCCAATTTTCCCAATTGAGCACGAATAAGCCGATTATTATTCGGTCAATAGAATTCAATCCAATTATTTAGCAGTCCCAGGTCAGCATCGACCTCAACGCATTGGTAATAACAATACCACAACATATTATTGATCGTTCGGCTCTAATCCATTACTCACTCGCAATCACAAATTCAATCAATCAGTCAATCTAATTTTTGACTTGCCACGGACTACCTTATTACTCAATCTAACTTATTTAATTGTGATCATTTAACCTAAACCCAGTCTCTAGCTAATCCAACCATGATTAGACTACTCGAACGCCTAATTAAATTTATTAATTTATCCCGAACGAAATTAACGCCTTAGCCATGGATTAGAGGCCGACTCACAATGCATCGGTAATGACGAATGGACATCGACTAATTCGGCTGGTGACGGCAAACTCCGGTGAGCAGAACCAGTCCGAAGAAGAGAAGAAAAGAAGAAGAAGCAGAAGAGAAGAAGAAAGAAGCTGAAGAAGATGTGATGGATAGATCTTCTCGCGTGAACAGTGGCGAAATTCTAGAAAGTTGGTGGCTGGAAATCAAAAAGTCAGACCTTGCATGGGAAATATCATTCGGCAAAGTGGTGGGGTGAAAACTAGAGGGAAGAGAGAGAGAGAGAGAGAGAGAGAGAGAGAGAGCAGAGTACAAGTCCAGCCAAGAACCAGCTTAGACTTGGAGATTGAAAGATAGAGATTGAGAGAGCGAGCGGGAGAGAGAAAGTGAGAGTGACGTTGGGGAAAAAGGAAAGCTATCATTTGGCACAGTGTAAAGAATTGATCGACCGAAAGTGGGTGTAATAGAGTAGGAAAAATGGAATAAAATAATAGAGAAAGAGCCAAACCAAATTCAAATTTTATTATCCTTTAGCACATAAATTTGATGGCAAAAATATAACTAGCAAATTTAGGATAGGGTGAAAATTTTGCACAATGAGTGGGATATTTTTAGGATTTATGCAATGGATTCGGACACAATTGGTTTCGACTCGAATGAAATTTTTTTGGAGCAAACGGGAAATGTTCTTCGGTGCGATCAAACAAGATTCAAACCTCAGAACTGGCACCCCAACTAATTTAATATTCGCATTTGAAATTTGATCCTTTTCCACAAATCCAATTTCATTTTAATGTCGGAACGTTACAATCAGAAGTTAATGAACTTGTTCAAGTAGCTTCGAGTATGTTGACATTAGACTTCGTGGCAAAGTTGGAAATCCTAGCCTTCCCGGATTAGATCAAAGGTCGAATGTTTCATCCGCAATTGATAGAGAAAGAAATCGGTGTGGACCTCGCAAGGGCGAAGACAAAAACATAGTTTAGACCCATGCATTATACTATTCCAAATGATGCACTATTGTTTCACCGGAAATGTCCACGACGAAAGATCTTCCATCATCAAGTGTGGAGCTAGATCTAGACTCAAGAATGCCATGAATGCTTTCGTACTAGTATCTAAATAAAACCCAAAGGAATTAAGGAAGCTCTTATAGACTAAAGCTGATCGAAGCCGTGCAACAAGAGCTACATCAATTCAAACTCAGTGAAGTTTGGGACTTGTACCCAAACCCAAGGATCATCTAGTTATGGAACTAATGGGTATTTGAAATAAGTTGGATAATAAGGGTAAAGTTACAAAAAAATAAATAAATAAGTAAGACTCATGGCCAAAGGATACTCTCAAGAAGAAGGAATTGACTATGAGAAAACGTATGCTCCTATAACAAGACTAGAATCTATTAGCTTACCCCTAACATTTGCTTGCTACAACAACTTCAAGCTATATCAGATGGATGTCAAGAGAGCATTTTTGAATGGCTACATCAAGGAAGAAGTGTGCGTAGAACAACCACCAGGTTTTGAAGATCCAAAGAGCTCAAAGAATGTCTACAAACTCAATAAAGCTCTTTATGGACTCAAACAAAAACCGTGAGTTTGGTATTAGAGGTTAAGTAATTTTCTTGTTAGTAAAGGTTTTGAAAAGGTGAAAGTAGATACAACTTTATTATTAAAAGAGAAGGTAAAAATATTCTACTTATTCACATATATGTTGATGGCATCATATTTGGTTCTTCTGAAAAAAAATAAAAAACTCTACAAGAATTTCTCTCGGATCATACAGAAAGAGTTTGAAATGAGCATGATGGGAGAACTCACATTATTCCTTAGACTTCAAGTGAATCAAACAAAACAATGAACCTTTATACATTAAGAGAAGTATGCGAAGAAAATTGTGAAGAAGTTTAGTCAAGAAAACCATAAGAAAACTGAATCACCAATGTCTTCCTCATCCAAGATAGACAAGGATGAACATGGCAAACAGATTGATCAAAACCTATATAGAAGAATGATCGGATCTCTTTTACATCTTACTACTTCTAGACTTGACATCATTTTTAGTATGTGTATGTACGCCAAATTTCAAACTTAAGTAATCACATCTCTCCGCAGTAAGGAGATCATAAAATATATTGAAACCAATCCTAATTTAGGATTGTGATATCCAAATATGTTAGACCTTACCTTACGTGGCTACTGAAATGCTGATCTTGTAAGTTGCAAATTAGATAAGGAAAGCACCTCATGAACATGTAAACTTCTGGGATCCATGTTGGGGTCTTGGTATTCAAAGAAACTAAACATTGTGGCACTTTCAACTACAAAAACTGAATATACCGCCTACGGAAATTGCTATACTCAAATCTTGTGGATAAGGTAACAATTGAAGGATTTTAGTGTTAAAGCCTTAAACGTGGAAATAAAGTGTGACAACACTAGTGCAATAAACTCACAAAGAATCCAATTCTACACTCTTAAGGTAGGCATATTGAAAGTAAGCATCATTTTATTCGTGATCATGTGCATAATGGTGATGCTAATATTCAATTTATTGATTTGAAGCATCAATTAGCTAATATATTCACAAAGCCCCTTGATAGGATTTCTTTTGAATATATTAGATGAGAATTGGGTAGTACTGTTAGGCCTGTTTGAGTTGTCAAGACAAGTTAAAAATGTTGTGAGCAAAATACAACATCTAAGAAAGATCAAAGTAAAGCCCCATAACTTACTCAACATCTGAGGATAACATTTGTCTTTGAGAGCAAAACCATCAACAGAAGAGATAAAAATGCTTGAATGGAGCATCTGAACTTAAAGGAACGTTTGATGAGATCATCATCTAAAGGATACATACACCAGGTTTAATAGTTCAAACTTTTGCACGTAAGTAGTTATTTTTGGCAAAAAAAAAAAAGGTATGCGCAAATCTCAATCTTCTTAATATTCTATCAAATGTTGTGATTGCCATGTTTATTTTGATTGAATTGATTAAATATTACGTTTTCAAAAATAATCTTCCATAACTTTTCAAAATATTTTACTTTTGAAATTTGAATCTCAAATCTTTAAATTGATAAAAATCATCTCCATTTTTATCTTTCAAAATCTTCCTTTTCCAAAAATTAATTTATCTCATATTGGTCCATCCTTTCCCCCTAGAGCCTATTTAAGCAAAGATCAAAATTTCATTCTCTACACTTGAAACTCTTATTGAAAGCTTTGCTCTCAAAATCATCTTTTGCAACTCCTTTCCCAAAAAGATTATCTTCAAAACCCTTCATGGCACCCAAAAATTCCTCCACCGAAAGGAAGCCCTTAGTCGATACTTGTCATTTAGACAGAGCGAGGCTTAGAAGCCCTAAAGCTCTAATCAGGGCTACTGCACTGGACAATCTATCTGATCATTCAAAGCATACTATGAGTGACTCTAAAAATAAGGATCATCTCAATATTGAGCAATTCATACTGAAAATTTAGAAATAAAGAGAAGCAACTATAAAAGCAAAGCATGAAAGAATAATGCTGGAAGAAGAAGAAGAGACATACCACAAGGAGATGATGAATGAATTCCATGCCTTTCTTAGTGAAAATAAGAAAGATGGTACATGAGATGAAAAGAACCTACTGAAGTGAAAGAAGCATAATCTAAGGAGGAATCAACTCACACTACGAGAACCCAGACTGAAGAAGAAGAGGAGATGAGTAACAATATTGACTCTGAACTACTAGAGGATATTTTACACTTTCAAAATGAATTGAAATTGCAGGTTCAAGACTTTTACAAAACCATGTTTTAAGAATTTGATGAAATAATAGACAAAATGGTTCAAAAATATATGAAGCTAAGGAAAAATGTACATGAAAAGGCAAGCCTTGCCTTCTTGAAGGTAGAACACGTGGGGAAAAAGACGAACAACTTTAGAATGACCATTGATCTAAAGCTGGAACAATTTTCCAAGCTCGCTCTAGTCCAATTTCCATTAGATGTTGTGTCTGCTACATCAACATAAGTTCCTTCTTCATCTACTCTAATATCTACTCCAACACCTATGCAGTAGATGGAACATGAGACCGAAAAGCTTATAAATATGGTACACTCTTTCTATACTGAACAAGCTGCCTTCTATCCAAAAAGAAAAATCAAACTTGCTAGAATTGACATGAAAATTGTTCGCAATACAAGATTGGGAGGAGGAAATGAAAGTATTGGGAAGGATTTAATAAAAAATAATGGATTTATTTATGAAGAGAAAGCTTTAGAATTTGCCTCCAAACCAATCAAAAAGGGTTAAAGCTTACCTCATTGAAAGGGAAGGATATTCATAGTGTAGGACATCAGAATTCTAAATATTATGACTTAGAATATGTTTGTCTTCAAGATCTTCTAAAATTTTGTCAAAAGAACGAGCAAGCTATGGCAAGAGCAGAGTATGCAAGGATGGTAGTAGAGGAAAAAAGGCTAGATCCTTGCTACATCTTAGTAGGTATTAAAGCTTTGGAAAAACTCACTGCTCAAATGAACAAGGATATAGATAATGAAATTGAACACAAGAGGAGTTAGGACTCAAGGGGAGTCATCTTATGGAAATAAGCCCAATGCGAATCAAGAAGAGAATTTGGATACAGAGAAGTTATGGGACATTCTATTCAATCAAGGAGAGTCCAAAGATGATCTAAGAAAATTGAAGACTAAGCTCTGCGTCCAAGTGCTTCAGATGAAAGATTAGTTGATCCTGCTAACTTAGAGTCCAAGGGATGATATAAAAAAGAAATTCCATTTAACTTTCCTTGAAATGGAATAGGCAAAAAGGAAGATGAACACAATGGAGGAAAGAATTAACTTGAAGTTAGTTCAACTATCCTAGTTTGTTGTGGTCCAACTCCCATAAGACTTTGAGCCTACCAATTCTACTCAAGCCCCATCAAACTCCACTCTAGCCCTACACTCTCCAAAAAACAACTCATTTTTCACTCCTGTATTTTGTCAATTACGGCTCTATTTTAAGATTTGAAGTGTTTGAGTTACTATTTTAAGTCTGAATTTTATTGAATCTTTATTGACTTTTTACTTGAACAAAGTTTTTATTCTGGATATTTGGCGTATGTAGTTTGATGATTGAACTTGATTGAGCATTTATTGATTATTTTTTATTAGTTCTATTTGTAACTTTTGTGCTTATGACAAAAATGGGGAGGGATATATCCCTAATTATTTATTGCAAAAGGAGAACATTATGATTTGTAGGAACAAGTTCTGAACAAGTATCAGAGTTATACTTTGAGATGAACAAGCTTTGAACAAGTATCAAAGCTAGAACATTATGATTTATAGGAATAGGTCATGAACAAGTATTAGAGTTATACCATGAAGTGAATAGGTTCTGAACAAGTATCAAAGTTATACTTTGAGGTGGACAAATTCTAAGAACGACATAAGACATTCTATGCATATAAGTTCTAAGGATGATACAGGTTCTCTTGGGTTCTAAGAATGACTCAAGTCATTGTGCAAGTTCTGAACAACAACATACTTATATGATTTTTTTTTAACCTATATTTTGCTATGCTCTAAAAAGTATCTATGCTCTAAATCTTTTTTTCATAATGCTCTAATATATGATATTAAGTTTCTCAAATCGAAATTAAAATGAATGACT
The DNA here is from genome assembly GCA_019149425.1 of Psidium friedrichsthalianum. NCBI lineage: Eukaryota > Viridiplantae > Streptophyta > Magnoliopsida > Myrtales > Myrtaceae > Psidium > Psidium friedrichsthalianum. The sequence goes on from JAGVVM010006641.1 coordinate 13,908, forward strand.
TGAAAATCTGATAAATAAGTTAGACCTTATGAAACTCTAACATAGGTCTTTAGAAGTTTTGAAGGAAAAGCGAGCTATACTTCGAAAACAAATTAAAACCTTGAATTCATCTTTTTCAGAGCTCAATCTCTGCTAAAAGTACTTCATGATATATCATTGTTTAGCAAAATTTCGTAGAGTGACAAATCATCATGTTACTCGCATTTCTTATACAAAAATTGATTTATTTGTGTGGATGGTTTTGTCATCATCAAAAAGGGAGAGATTGTTGAGAAAAATCCCTAACTAATTTTGAGACTAACAAAACAATCCATAATCTCTTATATCTGAGTTAATAATATGAAATTCTATCTTGTAGATAATCCAAAGGTGTATGGAACAAGTTACAAAGCATTGAACTTGCTCAAATGAAATTCTGAGAGACTTAGATGCTACTTGGAGCTCAGACGTTATGTGAGGAGCTCAAAAGTTGGGTAGAGAGCTCAGACCTGTGCGAGAAACTCTAACGTTAGAATGATAGTCAAGCTCTAAGAGAAGTATTTCATGTGTAATGACCAAATTATCAAGAGATTCAATCCAACAGCTAATAATCAAGCTAAATTCGTACTTGAAAACTCTCAGTCATGAAGATCAATCAAGGAAGTGGATTAAGGGAAATGAGGATGACTTATCTAATGAAGTAATCCATCTATGGAAAATCTAGGATCACAATTGTATGGGTGATTTAATCCAAAGGGGGATCCTTTCCTTTAATGACCCTAATGACTAAGAAATCTTTTGTATGCAGTCTCATCCAAATGGGAAAGTTTGGAAAGTGATCCTCTAGAGATCTTGCAACGAGAAGCTGGGATAAAGGAGTATAAAAGGGACCTTAAAGTTGAAGAGTATGAGAAATGAGGATATAGAATTAAAAATTGCAAGAGTGAGAGAATTTCATGTACCTTTGATCCAACACTGTAATACTTAGAAGAGAACATATGAGTGTAAGAAAGTTAGATAGGAAGTCTATGCACCAAGTTTGCAACTTGAGTTATTCATTAGTAGAATCCAGTCGATTGGCTACTTGCGTGAAGAAGTGAACTAGGCTTTAATAAAGCCGAAACATGATAAACTCTCTTTGCACATTCTCTTTCCTTTACTCTCTGATTATATACTCTATTAGTAGATTTGTGCACAGCACTGCTTTTGAGAGGACCTCAGATCTTACTAGCTAATATCATCTGATTGAAGTCTAAGCAGATTGTTTTATTCTGCATCAATTTTTATAAATTTTTTTAAAATCACCTATTCAGCCTCTCGAGGTGATAATGCTAGCCACAACATGGTTCACCCAAAGTGTCAATCTCTGGGTCAGCATCAAGATAGCATTGTTGAAATAATCTCCTATCTATTTTCTTGGGCTCTCATTCTTGACCTTCATTCTCATTGGTTGGACAATCAGCACTAGAGGCCTTTTAATAGGAGGTCACATCACTATGAGGTATTCCTGGGATCTAAGAACCTAGAACCTCGACCACAAAATGATGGCGCATAAGGTTTTGGCAATATGAATATGTTCCCCTATATGGGTTTTCTTCATATTCAAACTCCCATGGCATCGAATGCCATTTATGCCTTGACTTCTATTTTCCATACTTGGGTGAATAATTATATTTCATCTCTCGATGACATTTTTGACATAGCACTACTGGTGGTGGTAGCCCTCGTTTCAACGATGCTAACACTATTCCAGTCATCTAAAGAAAAGGATCCCTCCGATTTCCATCTTCTTATCCTACTCTTCAGTGTACTTAATCTTCCCTCAGCATATAGCCTCTTGGACTATTCACCTAAATACAATACAATGAACAGTGCTATGGCTCCAAGAATGGTGCCATTTGCAATACCTCTTATTGGCCAATTCTTCCTTGTTCAATATCTTTGAACCCTCAATTAGCTTGATCAAACCATCTTGCAAGAGAAGGTCAAATATCTTGTCCAACTTCGTCACATCAAATGAGCAAAGTTGGACCTCTTTTGTTCTAACCATGATGGACTCATACACCATAGCAGGCTTCAAAGCACAACACATATATGGCTTATCTAGAACCATTCTAGCTATAGCGATCTCGATCGGCTCATCCTAATCCGAATTTTCCTTAAGACTCTCCTCTTGATCTACCAAAGCCATGTTTTGTTTATAGTCCTTGTAGGACTTTTTATCTATTTCCTCCCACAGATTTTTGAATCTCACTGCAGCAGTTGTCAACGAGAATAAATCTGTGAACTTCTGGCCTTCAAAGCGTTCTCTGAGGTTAAACTTCTGACCAGCCTTTGCTATATCGGTTACCTCTTTTTCGAGTAAATGAACATGCAATGGTTTCTCAATTTCTTAAACCATGCATTGAACTCCTCTACTGACTCATTGCTATAATGTTTTGTGTTTACTAACTCGAGCAGCATTACTTCTAGTACCATATGTTAAAATTGAGCATGGAATCTATTCTTCATGTCCTCCCAATTCTACACAAAATTGGGCACCAAACTTGTATAACAAGTAAAAGCCACTTTTGACAAAGACAATGAGAACAACTTTAACATAAAGCTCTAGTTATTGCTTGCTTCACCACATTGTGAAGTGAACTTACTTATATGCTCCACAGTAGACTAATCATCTTCACTTGTGAATGCTCCAAAGTCTGAAATTTTATATCCTCTACGGTATGCTACATTATCCATCCAATCAAGATACAGCTTTCGATAAATTGATGGTACCATTCCTCCCTCGGTTCTCATGCGTTGTATCACTATACCCACAGCATTTTTGGCGATACATTGGTCACTCAAAAGATCAACCACTTGAACCACATTTCCTTCCTACCCCCTTGGTAGAGACGAAGGTTGTACTAGGTTGTCTACCAGACACAATGAAAATGGAACCAATTAACCAAGGTTGGGAGGCAAACCTAAATCGACATTCATCCAATCTGAAAGGTTAACCACTCCCACTGGTGGATATCCTGCATTACCGATCGACCTAAATTTGTCACCTGCATTCTATAACACTTTGATCCACGTATGATCCATGTATTCTCAACCACTGAAAGTGCCATGTTTTGCACTCAATTCAATCCCGTCGCATTTCCATCAACCACAATTAATGGGAAATTGCTACATTTATGGGAATATTAACATTTTCGCCATTAACTCTACTCTAATGCTAGTGGTTTATGACATCATCCATATGGAGTATCCGTACTCCCATGGGAGGAGCTACCTGACTAGATCCTCCACTACCACTTGGGACCTTAGGATTTGCTAGTACTCCATCTATAGGCAGAGTCATGCCTTGACTAAATAGCCATTGGTTGGATGAACTTGGCTTAGTCATCGAACTAGTCACCATGTTAGTAACCATTGGATTAAAGACATTGGTAAGATGATCCACCATATGGTTGGCGAACTAATTTTCATTTTCCTCAAACACTCTTTTCATAGCGGCCATCATTGCAGCATTCGGTGCCACATCGATAAGTCTCTCAGTACATAACTTGGAACTCCACTTAGAGCAACATTGGCATCTTCCTAGCCATCATTCGACGAGCACTAAGAGATTGATTCTCGCCAATGATGCTAGCCTAATTCTTGATTTTGTTCATAGCGCTTCCTTAAATCGAACCACAACTGGTCCCACTAGGTGTGCCAAAAGCATCCGCAAAGAAAGATCTTTCACCATCAAGTGTCTAGCTTTCGAATTTATTTTTTAAAACGAGCCCTTGTAGTGATTTCGAACAGGAAATCTAAATAAATGGTAAAATCAAAATGCAATGCAAGTAAGTAAAGTGCAAGAAAGTAGATGCTTGATAAGATAAATTGCAAAGCAAATTGATAAGTGTCGAAAACAAAACCCTAATTGATTTTGAAGTTAAAAAACAATTCATGATCTCTTATATTTGAGTTAATGCAATGAAAAATACTTTTTTTTTTGGGTAAGGCAAGCGAATGCAATGAAAAATACTTGTTTTGCAAATTATCCAAAGGTGTGGCTTACATAGGATTCAATTTGGTAGAAAAGGTTTAGACAAAATTTTGAGAGACCTAGACACTATATGGATCTTAGACGTTGAGCGGGGAGCTCAAGCGTTGAATTGAAGCTCAAGCTCTAAGAGAGCATTTCATGTGTAATGACCAAAATATATAGAGACTTCTTAGAGATGATTTAATTGACATATTACATCATCACAATGTTCAAAAAATCGAGCTGGATCACTCTTGAATATTCTCAATCTTGAAGATCAATCATGGACGCATATTAAGGAAGACAAGTACAACTTACCAAATAAATAACTCACTTTATGGAAACCCAGGATCATAATTGTATGGGCAATATAATCTGACGGGGGACTCTTTTCTTTGTCAGCCTCAATGGCTATGAGATCTTTCTTTTTGATACAGTCTTGGTCAAATGAAAAATTTGAAGAGTGATCCATGGGCACCTTGCAATGGATAGTTGGAGGTGGATGAGTATAACAAGGAGTCTCAAAGTTGAAAAATAGAGAGCGCAAGATAGCAAAATTCTAAATTTCAAGATCAAGAGAGCTTCACATTCTTTATAGACCTTGATCCAAACATTGTGTTACTTAGAGGTGTACATTCTAGTGTGAGTGTAAAGCGGGAAGTTTTCAACTCAGTAGCTATCACTAAGTTGTAATATCTAAGCTATTTACCAGTAAAATATAGCCGATTGATTGCAAGATTGAAGAAGTGAATGTATACTTAAATCAAAGCCGAACTACTATAAATCCTTGCGCAGCTTCTCTATCTCCTTATCCCCCTGTTTAAATTCTGTGATAGTAGAACTGTGCTCGCTATTGATTTTAAGAGTATCTTAGATCCTACTGATGCTGATCATCTGAGAGATAAGCTTTGAGTTTATTCGTTTATATTTTCTTATTGATTTACAAAATTCCTTGGAATCACCTATTCACCCTCCACTAGATGACATTGCTAGCTACAACAATTGGTATCAGAGCCTGGTGCTCATATTTTTATTGAAGTATTATTACTTCTAAGCTAATGATCTCTATGGCTAGTAACTTTGTTCCAACTTGGATTAAAGGAGGAAGCAACAACAGGCCACCATACTTTGATGGGAAAAATTATAGTGATTGGCAAAATAAATCCAGGGCATTCTTCAAATGCCAAGATCCATAGATCTGGGAAATTGTTCAAAAAGGTGTTGGTCTCCCTACAAAAATAGCAACCGATGTAAATTCATATGCAGGGGATAACAACACCAATAACAACAACACTCCTCCCACTACAATACTATCTATAATTGAACTAGCGAAAAGAGACGCACTTGATGCTATAGCTATTATTCATTTTATAGTGCATTATCTCCTACTGAATATAAACACATTGTAGATTATCCTTCTTCAAAAAACCATTCGGGACAAACTTCACATAACCTATAAGTGAATGGATAGAGTCAAGGAGACAAAGGTCAACATTCTTCTTCGCTAGTATGAGGCATTCAAAATGAAGCCCAACGAAACCATGAAAGAGATGTTTGATAGATTCATTGAAAAAGTGAATGGTCTCACCTACCAAGGGCAACTAGTTTTAGGACCAATGAGCGTCAACAAACTTATGAGAGGTCTCCCAAAGGATTGGGACAATAGTAAGATGTCCATCCGAGAGACTTAGAGGATCATGCCATTATCCATGGATGAACTCATTAGAACACTCCAATCCTAGGAAGATGAAATAATCAACAAAAAAGCTCATACAAAAGGTAAAAAAATCCATTGCTTTGAAATCTAATGTTGACTCTGATATTTTAGATTCTGAAGTTGAAGACAATTAGGAACTAGCACTAGTGGTCAAAAGATTCAAAAGAATGGTTAAAAAGAGCAGAAACTTCAAAGGAAAAGAAGAAAGGGAACATCAAGCCTAACTACCATCTCTTAAGAAAGGAAGGGATGAGAAATCCAAGAAACCTCTAAAGGTTGAAACCTAGAGTGATACAGAATTCCAAAGCGATGAGGAATACGCCAACATTTGTTCAATGGCTAATTCAGACTCTGAGGAAGAATATAAGGTAACTCATTCTAAAATTCCTTCTATGGTGTCTAAATACATTGAGGAATTGTGCTAAGATTATAAAACTACTCTTAAAAGGATTTCTGAATTAAAATAGGAAGTTTCTTGTTTAAAACAAAATAATGCTTCTCATAAGGATAAATGAATTTTCTTCAAAATGAGTTTTCTCAAATCAAGGAAAAATCAGATTCAGTTTCAAAGAAAAATAAAACTTTACAAATCGAAAATGATTCTTTCAAAAAGGAAAATGTCTCTCTGAAAAAGGAAATTTTAGATATCAATAAAAAGATTTCTATGACCTCCTCAAATTCGACCCTATTTTGGGTGTGATGAAATGATGATTTCAATTGATATACTTTTAGTAATTCTCACTTTGAATTGATCACTCATGAGAGACTAAGTAATAGGGAAATGCTATTAAGGAATTATGTATGCTAGACCTAAGAACTCATTCATGGATTGACAATTTGATCATAAGGATTGACAATGGACAATTTTCAACCATTATTGACCAATCCATAAATGATTATAGAATGTTTCGTCAATGGTACACAATCGGATTGTGGGTGATTCCATCTAACCATTGTATGGATTGTGAACGATCCTAAACCAAATCCTAATGGTCGTATACTTTGGAACTAGTTATTGACCCCTTGCAAACAACCAAGGTTGTCCATGGCTCGAGAAATCTTGAACATGGTTTGTTATCGAATCAATCATAGGTGGAATATGTGTAACTCCTAAAAGTTGCCCGTTAGCTTGAGATATACTAAAGTCACGATTGATCGATTTCTACCATGAATTTAGAATCCGAATGTGGATATCGAACCTTCCAAGATTTTATGACTAAACTATCAGACTCGCCTCATTGATCCGCTTGTTTGTTAGTTTGCTTGAAGCTCTTGAAAAAAAGGTTATTTGATCGAGACTTGGAGCCTATGAGGAAGTTGGGCTAGGCAAAAACCCCTTGGGCCTCAAGCCCAATAGGATTCGGCCAAGTGGGCCTAAGACAAGCCCAAGTAGGTCCAATTAGGCCCATTTAAACCTAAAGCCTAATAGGCCATTTTAAAGCCCAATCCTTATTATTTAAGCTCAAATTTGATTTATATGAACCCATACAATACTAGGCCATATATACGTATAGTACTTTATGCTATACTTTTGTGAAATTACATTTTAACCCTTGATGAGAAATTGCCAAAATACCCTCCTTGCACTTTACAAATTTGAAAAAAAAGGCATTAAGGAATGAAGACTTTTGTGGTACTGTATTGATGAGGGGTTTCTACCTTGAATAGGCTTGTGGATGAAGATTATAAAGGGGAAATATCTAATTCTTCTTGAACTTCTCCCTCCTCTCTCCCTCAAACTGCCGGCCACTACACCCCTCTCTCTCGTTTTTTTTCTCACAACCAACCCTTAACCAATGCCTTCTCAGCCCGTTGGCGACCATTTTTGCTAGTTAGGATCATCCCTGAGTGCCACTATCGCCTCCTGCCACTATACACAACCCATTCAAACCTTTTTTGTCGCCAATTCGAACTCCGCTGTGCGCAACTAGCCCCTTTGGTTCTATGTGGCTGTTGACCTATTATCCATTGTCATCCCATATGGTTTTTGAAGCAAGCCACATGTAGCCCTCGCCGCCGTCATCATGCCCATGTCTAAGAAATCGTCGTCGGGTGAATTTTTGCCTTGATCCCTCGATTAGTAGGTTGAATTTGACTTAGATGTGATTAAATTAGACTAAATATATTTAATGCTAATTAATTAGGGATTAGTTGATAAGCCATCGAATATTTAGTGATAAGCTATGAAACAGTTAGTGCTAAGTTATTGAATGTTTAATGATGAGCTATTGAATGTTTAGCAATAGGCTATCGAATTTTTTATAATAAGCTATCGAGGAATTGAAGGTGAGCTATCGATTTTTGAGTGATAAGCTATCACCATTTAGGTGATAAGCTATCACTAATAGATAATAAGTTATTGCTATATATGCGATAAATTATCAATTTATTATATAATTAATATTTTCTTATTAGATATTTATTTTCAAAAATTAAACATCAGTGTGTTATTAATATTTTCATATAGTTTTAATATTAATTCATATTAGTTTATGCCTGAATTTGTGATGCCGACAATGGGAATTGCCATATTAAGCGATTTGTGTAGCTAGATAAATTAAATAGCTATTTTCGAGGAACGAATTGTGTATGTGAACACGTGATTTATTTACTACAGTTTTGAGCATGAGAATAGCATTAGTGTAAAACAATCCCTGGATGAGTTGGAAGACCCCATGTAGGACGAGCGTGCCCTTGATTGGCCATCATTGATCGAAAGGATAATTGCCTAAATAAGTTAGAAGAGCCGTGTAAGGACGAGCATGCCCTCGATCAGCCATAATTGATCGAAAGGATAATTGCCTATATAAGCCGAAAAACCCTCTTAGGAAGATGAGCATGCCCTTGATCAGCCGTAATTGATTAAATGGATAAATACATGATTGAACCAGAAGATCTACATATCAGAACAGGCATACCCTTGATCAGTCGTAATTGCTCAAATGAGTAAATGCCTGATTGAGCCAAAAGACCCCATGTGAGGACAGGCATGCCCTTGATTGGTCATAATTGGTCGAATGAATACCTAAATGGCCGTGATGATTAAAATACGCCTAAGTACACTCTGTATGAGGATGTTGACAGATGTTTAGTTTGTGTTGTGTACATTTTGCACATCATGATTTAAGACGTTGGCCGTATGTCAAGGCAATGTTTAGTTGCCTATTGTGTGATGACATGCTTGTAAATATTGAACTGCACTACATGAATTAGGTGCATCTAAACTGAGTTGACATCCTAATTGAGGCTTAGGTCGTTAGCTCACTGAGATCTATCTCATTATTGTTGTTTAAATATTTTAGACCCTCGAGCATGAATCGACCACCCTTGCTTACATGTTATAGAGCACCATGGACATAGGTACTATAGTAGTGGAGTATCCGATAGGACAGAACAGGTGGTATCAAAAGCACTCAATAGCTGTCTGGGTTGACAAGGGGTTTATATTGTGGCAACCGCATGAGTTTTTAGTCTGGTTCACTAAGGTAGGGAACGAGCTGTATGGTCCACTTAGAAGTTTTGATAGACCCCCTCCTAGTGGTCTTGGAGATGAGATTTAGAATCTTTTGGATCTCGACCCTTTGGATGGTACTATTATGGATCTAAACACCGGTTCGAGCAACGTGGGAGCTGAGACAGATGCAAAAGAGTTAGACTGTGAGCCTCCTCTTGGTTATGGGCAAACATTGTGTGTTATCCTTTTTGGTTTGCCCTTTTTGCGTAGTGAAGCTAAGTTAACCCGACCACCCCATCCCTTTTGTATGTGTGGTCTACTAGGGAGCAGCCTCGTGTGAGGCATGTAATTATTATAACCTCTTAGGATTAACTATATGTTTAATGGAAATGGTTTGTTTGTGTTCCACGATGAGTTTTTCCTTCTATCCCTTGCTACATTTTTGTATGGGCAGTCTTGAGTACATTTCCGCATGCTTTTAATTGAAAGATAAAAGCAATGGGTCAGTGACAAGTCTTGGGACATCATAACTTAATGGCCGAGAAGGGATGTCAGCAAGCTCGATGGGTGCGGGGCATGACACTTTCCTTGTGTACAAAACTTTAGAGCATATTCTTTCCATATAAGTTCCATGCTAAAAAAAGTCTAGACTTGTCTTCACAAGGAAATTGATTCAAAAATGATTTTTCTAAAGTGAAAGAAATACTCAAGAGAAGACCTTCAAAACATGCTTATAAATTTCATTTTCAAAATTAGTTTATAAATTTGAGAGACATCATCTTTATAAATGCTTAAATTGTGGCAATCCTAATCACTCTATAAATTATTGTCCTAAAGTCTGGAGGATACAAGAGGTATTTTGAGATATAAAAAATCCTCTAACCCCAAAGAACCCAAATAGATTTGGGCACCAAAAAGAGTTTGAATGATTTTGATGTTTGCATGTACCAACAAGAAGAAGAAATTAATGGTACCTCGATAGTGGTTGTTCAAGACATATGACTGGAGATTTAAAAGGATTCATAAATCTTTCAAAATTTGATGGCGGAAATGTTTCCTTTGGTTGAAATAATAAAAGAAAGATTATAGGCAAAAGAATTGTGAAAATTGGCAACCTCTTTTTCAACAACGTGTCTTTGGCTAAGGGTTTGAATTTCAATCTTATAAATATTAGTCAATTATGTGATATTGGATACAAAATCTTTTTGTGCAAGATAAGTGTTCAAGTATCAACAAAGACAAAAAGTAATCCTTCATAGGATGAAGACATGAAAACTAGGACATGTAAGCTAGGACATGTAAGCTACAAAATCTCTTCTGGACACATCATTTGAGGATATCCATGTCTAGTCCATCAAAGATGACTCAAACCTTCAGCATAGAAAACTAGGACATGTAAGCTACAAGCAAATCTCAAAGCTCTCAACCAAAAAGCTTGCAAAAGGACTCCCAGATGTTGGATACGAGAAACTAACTTGTGTAATGCTTGCACACTTGGAAATTAGGTAAAAAATTCTTGCAAACATATGGATCAAATTTCCACTAATCGTGCTTTACAGCTACTATGCATGGATGTCTTTGGACCAACACGATGCATTGAATGTAAAAAGTATTGTCTGGTAATAGTAGATGATTATACTAGATTTACCTGGGTGTTCTTTCTTGCTCACAAAAATCATACATTCTCACATTTTAAAAGTTTCACAAAGATAGCTCAAATGAAAAAGGTTATTCTATTTCGTGCATCAAAACAAATCATAGGGGAGAATTTGAAAATAAAATATTTGTAGATTTTTGTAATCAAAATGGTTTTCAGCATAATTTTCTATTCTCCTTACACTCCTCAACAAAATGGGATAATTGAAAGAAAAAACCGCTCTTTACAAGAAATGGCTCAAACTTTTCTAATTGAAAGAAAAGCCCCTTCTCATGTTTGGATAGAAGCCATTTCAACTATGTGTTATATCATAAATTGTGTTTTCTTGAAACCATTGCTTGAGAAAAAAACCCTACAGGCTTTACAAAGGCAAAAAACCAAATATTTCATACTTTCATGTATTTGGTTGTAAATGTTTTATTCTCAAAAAATTCAATAAGTTTGATGAAGATTAGATGAAGGAATATTTCTTAGATATTCCACTTCAAGCAAAGCATATAGAATCTCAACAAGAAATCAAGAACAATTAAAGAATCAATGAATGTGAGATTTAAAGATGGAAATGAACTTAGAAGTTAGGCATGGAAATCACCATGTATATGAGCACTCCAATATCTGAAGATAAAACATCATCTGAGAATACTCAAAATGATGACGACACTCGAACAATTGAATCTTCTGAGGATGTAAACCAAGATGCTTCTCTAGAGGATAAGCAATATAACAAATTCAACAAAAACTAAAAGCTAAAATCCAGTCATCCAACAGATCTTGTCATTGAAAATATAGAAGATGGGGTCAACACTAAATCAAAATTCAACAATGCCAAAAATACTTTTGCCCTTGTATCTAAGATTGAACCGAAAGGAATTGAAGAGGCACTTATAGATAAAAGCTGGATAGAAACAATGCAACAAGAGCTATATCATTCAAACTTAGTGAAGTTTGGGAATAAGTACCCAGACCTAAAGATCATCCAATTATTAAAACTAAATGGGTGTTTAGAAACAAGTTGGATGACAAGGGCAAGGTAACAAGAAATAAAGCAAGACTCATAGCAAAGGTATACTCTAAAGAAGAGGCAATTGATTATGATGAAACATATGCTACCGTAGCAAGGTTGGAATTAATAAGATTACTCCTAGCCTCTGCGTGCTACAACGATTTGAATTTATATTAGATGGAAGTCAAGAGCACATTCCTAAATGGTTACATCAAAGAAGTATACATGGAGCAACCTTTGAATATTCAAAGAGCTCAGAACATTTCTACAAACTTAAGAAAGCTCTATATGGACTTAAGCAACCTCCATGAATATGGTATGAAAGGTTAAGTAATTTTATTATCAAAAAAGAGTTGAAAAAGGTAAGGTAGGCTCAACCTATTTATCTAAAGGGAAGGGAAAGATATTCTACTCATTTAGATATATGTTGATGATATCATATTTGGCTCTTCTAACAAAAAACCCCTGCAATAATTTCTCTCAAATCATGCAGAGTGAATTTGAAATGAGTATGCTGGGAGAACTCACTTTTTTCCTTGGACTTCAAGCGAATCAAACCAAACAAGGAATCTTCATACACCAAGAAAATTTGCAAAGGAAATCATGAAGAAATTTGATTAAGAAAACTGTATGACTAATATCTTCTTCATCCAAGCTAGACAAGATGAATAGGGCACATAGGTTGATCAAAAGTTATATAAAAGCATGATTGGTTCTTTATTATATCACATTGCTTCTAGAACTGACATTATTTTTAGTGTATGTATGTGTGCGAGATTCCAATCAGATCCTAAGGAATCACACCTTTTGGCAGTAAAGGGGATTATTAAATATGTTGGAATCAATTCTAATCTAGGATTATGATATCCAATGACCTCAAACCTTTACTTTATGTGGTTACTTAGATGCTGATCTTACATGATGTAATTAAATAGGAAAAGCATCTCAGGACATGTCACTTCTAGAATCTAGTTAGTGTCTTGCCACTCAAAGAAACAAAGCACTGCAGCACTATCAACCGTAAAAGATGAATATATATCCTTGGGAAGTTGCTGTGCTCATATCTTGTAGATGAAGCAATAACTAAGGACTTTGGTATTAAAGGATTCAAACATGAAAATTAAGTGTGAACACTAGTACAATCAACCTCATAAAGAATCCAATTTTACACTCTCGAGTTAAGCATATTGAAATTAAGCATCATTTCATTCGTGATCATCTACAAAATTGTGATGTTAATATCAATTTATTGATTCGACGCATCAATTAGCTGATATATTCACAAAGCTATTAGAAAAGAATTCTTTTTGAATATATTTGACAAGAATTAGGTGATTACTTACTCAACATTTAAAGATGATATGCCTGTTTGAGTTGGTTTTGAAGATAGACTAAACCTACTTTTGAGCAAAATGCAACATCTAACAAAGTTCAAAACGAAAAAAGACTCAGAACTTACTCAACATCTAAAGATGATATTTGCTTAAGCATCATCTGAGGAGATACAAACTTGGTGTAGATATCCTTAAGAGTATCATCTGAGGGGATACAAACCTAATGTAAAGAGGATAGACTGCAATGATCGTTCAAATCTTTTAACAAGGTTCTACGATGATGCTCGTAGCAAATGAAACCTCTGAACTAGAGGATCATCTAGGGAGGTCTTCATCATTTGAAGGATATCTACATCAGGTTTGATTGTTCAAACTTTTGGCTCGTAAGTAATCATTTTTGGCAAGAAAATAAGGTATGCACAATCTCAATCTTTTTAAAAGTCTATGAAATATTGTGATTATCATGGTTGTTTGATTAAACTGATTGAATATTTCTTTTCTAAATATAAATTATAATAAAAAAAA